>JAFMSR010000014.1:17403253-17496923 GCA_022818135.1 Saxidomus purpurata
GATGCTAAATAGTCATCAGCTGCTAAGGAAATCAGTGCGTGTTTGGTAAGTCACTGTTTGCTATAGGAAATCAATGGAAGCGAGTGAATTTGTAAAACAAGTGACTCCCTGAGAGGGGTCAATATTGACCCCAGGGGCACGATTTGAACAAAATTGGTGAAGGTCCACTAGATAATGCTATATATGGTACTAAATATCTTAGCTCTAGGCCTTGTGGTTTTGGAGGGGAAGATTTTAAAAGTTTATCCTATAGAAACTTATGTAAAATCAAATGAGCCCCTGGGCAGAGTCAATTTTGACCCGGGGGTCATAGTTTGAACAATTTTTGGTAAAGGTCCACTAGACAGTGCTACATGCTAAATATTTAAGCTCTAGGCCTTGTGGTTTCAGGGAAGAAGATTTTTGAAGTTTTTTCTATATAAGCCTTTGTGAATTAAAGTGACCAGACATGAACATCCCATGATATTAGGCCTTCAAGTGTGACCTTGACCTTTGGGCTAGGGACCTGGGTCTTGTGCACTTCACATAGTCTTGATATGTTGAACATTTGTGCCAACTTGTTATTTGAAAATCCCTTTATGCATGACAAAAAAGGCAGTCGGATGATGTCGTTTTGTAAAAGCAAACTTTTTCTGTAGACTCTCTGCCAATGCTCGTTTTTTATTGTAATAATTCTTTGAAGAAATAAACCATCAATGAACAAGTGTGAAAATACAGTATTTACAGTATTAATAAAAGATATGTCATCCATTCATAGTATGAATGGATGACTGATATCTTTTATTAATTAATTTATGAATTTCATACATATGTATGGTCACTCATTGCAGAACAGATTCACCTTTAGTATTGCAGAGAACTGTAGAAGTGTGTGGATACTAATGGATATCTGCCTCCTCTCCATACCAGCTAACACATTTACAAGTTTTGTCTCCAAACAGACAAATAACATCCACATCTCCTTTGACTGCAACATCTGAAAGAAGAGGCAACCTACATTAAATTAATACCCACTAAAATTTAAGCATTTTTTTTAAATTTAATTTTAAGTAGATAAGAGGCTATAACTCCTGTAAAAATTCATAGATTATACAATGTAACTGAAATCATACTGGAATTTTAAAAAACAGCAACCTTCAAACTACCATGGAAAAAAATTCGACGACTCATGTTCTGACAGTGGTAACACTTTATGTTCGAATGGCACGAGCATAATAAAAATATTGCAGACTGATTGTCCAGTCCAAGAATTAATTCATGCCAACGTAATTGATTAACCTGGTTAGAGTTCTAAAAGGCATACAGCTGGCTAGACAGAATATGGAAAACTGGCAATGAATTCTTACTATACAAGACCTGCAATGACTGTTCTGTTATAGGTAACCAATACAATACTGTCTCTAGCTAGAAATGTACATAATTATGTACTCCCTTATGTACAAAAAGTCAAAGGATAATTAATCTTTAACTTAACCCTGCTAAATTTCTAAAATGGACTTGTTCATCTTTCAATTTGGGCAGTGAATACCGTTGATTATTTAAACAAATTTGATACAGGTTCATGCAAGGAACATCTCTGCAAAGTTCCATCAACATTGGACTCGTTCAGAGGAGATGTTATTTGAAGGAAATGCTGATCAGACACACAACATCAGCTGGACGAAGATCGATCCTTTGTGCCCGGTGAGCTTCACACTAGATGCCGACAAGCAACATGTTGAGCCCCCCAGGAACTTGCAGGTTACATACCGTGCCATTCTGGTGAATAAATGTCTCAAGTAAATATTTCAATGCACGAGGAATGTGAAGCCCTGACAAGGTCTCATGTGTCAAATTTTAACTTTTTAAAGCGTGACCTTGACCTTTGAGCTATAGATCTGGGTCTTGTGTAAGGAAGCATAAATTTTGACCTTGGGGTCATGAGTTCATCACTAGTCATAGTGGTCTACTACACAATGTTAATCATCTAAGTTCGGGGCCTTATGGTTTCAGTCAAGATTTCTGAAGACTTCCTATAGAAATATAAAATATTATGTAAAGTCGACCCCTGGGTGGGGTCAATTTTGACCCTGGGGTCATAATTTGAACACTTTTGGTAGAGGTCCATCTCAGATCTAGGCCTTGTGGTTTCAGAGAAGATTTTTGAAGTTTTTCCTGTTTGGTGCCATAGCAACCAGAGTTCTGCATCGAATAGAATTCTTTGAACAATGTTGATAGAGCTTCATGCAAGCAAGGAATATTCCTGCCAAATTTCATCAACATTGGCCCAGTGGTTTCAGAAGAGATGTTGTTTTAAGGAAAATGTGAACAGACGGTACAACGATAGACGGTGAGTCGGTCCTAATAGCTCACCTTGGCACTTTGTACTAGGTGAGCTAAGAAAACTGTAGACATCAGTGAATTCTGAGAGAGTATTTAGTATTTAACTAAACTTTTAAACAATTTCTTCAAGTACAAATGGGATTTTCTCATTGTCAAAAGCAAACAGCAGTCATAGATATATTGGGCTAGGCTTGAAATAAAGTACTGATCAGGATTGGGAACAAACACTCAGTGAACTATGAAATAACAAGAAGACGTGGCAATGCCGCCAAAGCAGGTTTAAACGGCGCCTGTAGAAATAGAGGAATTAATAAACAAGAGGGCCATGATGATCTTGCAAGGCATCAAGAGTGCAACTGCTTTTAACAAAGTTGCCTGGAAAACAATCACAAAACAAACTTTCTGTACAAATTTCCAGGATATTTGGGCTAAAATGGTACCTCTAGAGTGTTAAAAAGTCTTTCCACATTTTGGCTTTGTGACCTCTTGGACCCCATCTGGGACAGATGACCCATATTCGAACTTTAGCTAGAAATCATAGAAACAATTTTTCTGACAAATTTCCAGAATATTTGGGCTGAAAATGGTACCTCTAGAGTGTTAACAAGGTTTTTCCACATTTGGGCTCTGTGACCTAGTTTTTGACCCAAGATGACCCATATTCGAACTTGAGCTAGAAATCATCAAAACAACCTTTCTGACAAATATCAAGGATATCTGGGCTGAAAATGTAACATCTAGAGTGTTAACAAGGTTTTTCCATATTTGGGCTGTGACCTAGTTTTTGACCCCAGATGACCCATATTCGAACTTGAGCTAGAAATCATAGAAACAACCTTTCTGACAAATTTCCAGGATATTTGGGCTGAAAATGTTACCTCTAGAGTGTTAACAAGGTTTTTCCATATTTGGGCTGTGTGACCTAGTTTTTGACCCCAGGTGACCCATATTAAAACTTGAGCTAGAAATCAACCAAACAACCTTTCTGACAAATTGCCAGGATATGTGAACTGAAACAGTAGCCTCTAGACTGTTAACAAGATTTTTCTATTTTTGGGTCATGTGACCTAGTTTTTCATCCGAGATGACCCATATTCGAACTTGTCCGAGTAATTACTGGGACAAACATCCTGACCAAGTTTCGTGACAATTGAGGCAAAAATGTGACCACTAGAGTGTTAACGAACTAAATGTGGACGGACAACGGACAATCATCGATCCCAATAGCTCACCCTGAGCCAGCTCAGGTGAGCTAAAAAACAGTCACCTTGACTCCCCCCTATTTTAATAACAGTGACCTTGACCCTAGTGACCTTGACCCACCAATTTTTATTGCTTAAAGCAATCTAAAAACTAAAACTAAATAAAAACCTATTTTTAGTAACAGTGACCTTAACCCTAGTGACCTTGACCCCCCAAATTTATTTTTTGCTTCAAACATTCTAAACACTAAAAATGAATAAAAATCTTTTTTTTGTAACACTGACCTTGACCTTGACCCTTGTGACCTTGAAAATTTATGTTTTTTTGCTTAAACAATCTAAAAACCAAAAAAAAAATAAAAATCTATTTTAAGAAACAATGACCTTGACCTAGACCCTAGTGACCCAAAGCTTCCTCTCCATGCAAGCTACCTACACACAAAGTTTCATTAAAATTGGTCAATCCTAACTCAAGTAATTGAGCAGAAACGAGTGACCCCAAGCAATCCCAAGCTATGTCTCCATGCAAGCTACCTAAAACCAAGTTTCATTGTAATTGATCACTCCTAACTTGAGTTATTGAGCGGAAACCATTGCTACCATTTCTATAGTAACAGTGACCTTGACCCTAGTGACCTCAAATGCAATCCCAAGCTTTCTCTCCATGCAAGCTACCTCATCCCAAGTTTCATTGTAATTGGTCACTCCTTGCTCAGTAATTAGCGGAAACCATTTTTCTTAATTTAGTAACAGTGACCTTGACCCTAGTGACCCAAAATGCAATCCCAAGCTTTGTCTCCATGTATGCTACCTACACACCAAGTTTCATTGCATGCTACCTACACACCAAGTTTCATTGCATGCTACCTACACACCAAGTTACATTATAATTGGTCACTCCTAACTAAAGTTATCGAATGGAAACCAATGTTTGATGCCCACCCATCTGTCTGCCGATACGACATACCATTCTAATAAGCAGTTTTTTTTTTTCAAAAACCTGCTTAACAAGAGACATTATGGTCATGAATCTCCAAGTGTAAGCATGACTGATATTGTGACATACCTTGTAAAGCTTCTTCATTGCTGAACTAAGTAGGGCCATATCATCTTGCAAGGCATCTATGCATGATTTACTCGGAAACTGAAAAACGAATCACAAAACAAACTGTAAAACTAGTTTTCATTTTACTTATTCTGATAATAGGGTAAATGTCTCCTCATTTTTGTCTTTGTAACTCTGGCAACCCCATCTGTAGGACAGTTGTAGTTCTAATACAAGACATCTGAAAGATCATTTCTAGTCACAAACAAGCAAACTTAACTGTGTTGTTTTATCAAACAAGGTAATTTGCCAAGTATTTGACATAATCTTGTCACAAACCAGTAAAGGGAATATATAATAAAACAGAAGGACAAGGATGGGCTAATTTGGCTCACTTCAGAAACCACAGCTCTTAATGACAAGTCAAGTTTCATAAAAATCAAGTTAACAATACCAATGCTTATAAAAAATCCTTGAGCACAATCTCCTGCTCAAGTGATGGTTTAGATGAGTTCCACTCAGTATATCCAAATTATTGGTATCACAATTAATTTTCCTGTCAATTTATTATTTTTCATCTAATGAACTAATAAGCATGTGACTACTTTTTTGTTCTGCTGTTGATAAAAAGTTAAAAGACAGGAAAATATTTGTTACAGTGTTTTTTGTGACTTTTTAAATTTTCCTGTAAATGAGAATTATTCCAAAAACATTCTTTCATGACAAACCCTAACCTATGACCAGTTGCAACATACCATGATATAGATCTACGGATATTTAAAGGAAAATCAGGTTAGTTTTCAAATATTCTTCGTGTATTTCCATTAAAAAACATAACATATTTCACTATTTAAGTTCAAGTGACCATCATAATTTCAAGAAAATCGTATAGCACTGATTTATACTCATTACCAAAGTTAAAACTAAAATCTATGAGCCTGTTTAACAGATTAACAGTTTTCCCTACTGTCTTATCCAATGAAAAGCTTCCATTTTATTCAAACAAGAGATGTTTGTAAAACACATAATATGACCCCCTCCCCCATTCCCTCAGTAACTGTAATGCAAGAATCTGGTGATGTTCCAGTGCCCCAAAGGTCATAAGAGCTCAATAGGGGTCATCAGCTTCTCATAAGCATTTAACCCGGCAAGTTTGAAGACACTAAGGTCAAAGGGTTCTTTAGTAATTTAACAAATGAATTTTTAAACAGAAATGGATTTTTAAACAGAAATGGATTTTTAAACAGAAATGGATTTTTAAACACAATTTCTCTTCAGTCTTTCCCTTTGACAAGGTGACCCCAAAATCAACAAGCAAATTCAATGAATTTATACTCCCTACCAAATGAGGCAAATAACTGAAAAAGAACAACTGGAAAGTGTATTGGTTTGTCTGTTTCAGAAAAAAAGCATTTTTAAAATTTCACCACCCCACTGGGGCCTCATCTCCAAGGGAATAATCTTTTTCTTCAAGTTCTAGTCAGAAAGAACTTAACTGTTGTAAGTTAAAATTAAATCAGCACTATTAGTTTCAGAAAACAAAAATTCTTAAAGTTTCTATTTAGAAAATTTAAGAAAAGCAATACACTACCCCTTAAGGGCCTCATTTTTAAAAAGATCAATATTCTGAATTTTCAGTTCTTATATATAGAAACTACGAAGTTGATTACTTTTGCCAAATATGATAAAATTCTAACATGCCTTTTCAGAAAAAAAGTTTTTGAATATCTGACCCCATCCACCATAGTGACCATTAAATTATTTGAGCCAATTACACTTAAATTTTGATAACCAGTTCCAGAGAAATAGAATCTTTTATGTTTTTATAATTATTAAATATAGAAGTAAATAACAAGAGCAATAACTCTAGAGATACAAAGCCAATCTTTATGAAAGTTGTGCATCAACAGTGTCACAGCATTATGCTATTGCTAATTCTATTCTGAAATTCTATCCATTGGTTCGTTACTCATAGCGTCCTAGGACTTACAGAATAGTTTAACATATGGCACTTGACTTGTTGAAAGGCTAACTCTTAGAGTTCCTACATAGTTAGCCCAAACAAGTGGCCATTGTAATTAATGAATTATTATTATTTGTAATCTAAACAATTCTTGATAAAAAAATTTCGTCTAGGTTAAGTGGTTAGTTACTGAAAAAATTATCATGCTAAATATGTAAGCTATAGGCCATGTGGTTTCCTAAAGCTCCCTTGTAAAAATTTTTCTTTCCATTTCCATTGTAAAACAAGACGTTCTGCATCGGAATGGATTTTGGAGTGGTTTATGAGCTTGATGCACTTTGAACACTGCAACTCTCATTAACGTTGGCCCAGTGGTTTCAGAGCAGTGATTTACAGAACATGTGTCTTGAAGGACAGCGCTGATGATCGACAGTGAGTGGTCCTGATTGCTTACACTGACAAATTGTGAATCAAGCTGTACTAATTTCCCTGTTTAGATTGTTGTACTTGAGCTGATCTATAGGCTGCTGCCCTGGTACACGCCAAGCAACCATCGATAGTAGCCTGTGGCTAACTGGTGCCCAAAAAATTTGAAAACTTTGGGAGTTTTGTATTGCCAGACTGCAATATACTATCCAGTCAGATTATGTCCAAAGATTATGATCATTTAGCCAGGTTGTGTAAAGCCATAAATGTAAAAGGTGTGACAAGCTTTCAGAATAAATCAAACGTATTACAGATTAAGTCTTTAGATGATTTATACTAATTATGCATAATTGTTTTTTATCTCGGACAGATATAATACAGATAATAAAGATAGGCGGAAAGCTAATTTGATCTGATCCAGGGGCCAATCAAGTGGCCCGTTGTAATTATGTACTTATAATTTAAGGGTTCAGGTTTGATCCGTTACACACTTATATAAAAAATGGACTTTTGGATGAGACCTAAAACCGAGGTCTTGTGTTACTGGAAAATTATAAGAACCTGACAGGGATGTCTCTGTTACGGACTGATTGACTGTATGTTGTATTTTGTAAACCTTACATCCGTTAAGCTAAACTCTTCTGGGGGTTTAGGCGATATGGATTATCCGGTACCAACAATAAAATCTAAATTACATACATTGCCCATTTTCCAGGTCGCGGGGTCATTCTAAATCTGAATACCTTCGCATGGACTGTTGTTGTTGCTTTTAATGAGGTCAATTTTAAGCTCTCATTAGATCAAATATACCTAGGTTAAGACATTGACATTTTCCCTGCGTACCTTTGGTCAAAAGATTTCCAGTGAAAAGAATATTCCCACAGGCCTAGTCTTACGTTGGGAAAAAAAAAAATGGTTGTTGCATTATACGATGAAGCTTTGTCATGTGTGCATGGTTGTTTACAGAGACGGCAAACAATCAAGTTTAAATCTGGACAAAAGTTACTTTCTCAGTGGATTTTCGAACTGGAAAGATGCTAATGTGTCATTCAAAAAGCATGAATCCTCTAAGTGCCATCATGTTTCTGGTAAATGATTGCCCAAATATATTGTACCCTTTTCTATACAATCTTTACAAAAATAGTGGAAATTATAATCAAGCACACTCAGGATGCAATAAAAATGCATCTAAAGGCATACAGAAACTCAAAATCTTTTAGGGGGGATCCCCCCTTCCCCATTACAAGAGGGTTGTCCCCTCTCTCGTGCTCTCCCCCATCTCATGCCTTCAGCCGGACCACTTTTCAGAAGCAGACGACGGCCCTACTCTTTATGTGAGAAAGTTGGAGGATAGGAGTCTAGTACTGGTTCTTCACACAAACAATGGTTAGGTAAACTGCCTGCCTGTAAAAATGACCAACAACAATATAGACCTATAACCAATACTTAGTCTACAGAATATAGAGAAAATTGATCCCAATATTGATAATCCACCTATTTTGTGAAGTTTGTAAGAGAAATAACTCAGTAAAAGTTATTAATTAACTGTTAGTGTTTTAAACATCTTTTTTAACTACTAAGCTTTTAGCCCATAAATATTTCCAGGAAATTATATCCAAAACAAACAGCTTAAATTTGACCGAACAGTCTTACTCAAAAAAAGTGCATGGTAGATAGTTTAGAATAATAACAATGTAATAATACTGTAATATTTCAGAATGTTTAATGCTCCAGAGTTCTACCAGAATGTGTCTCTGCGGTTGTCTGAGGTGCTGAATGATGTTGGTGCGAGTGAGAGGACAGTGAAGAAGACAAGAAGATCATTCTTACTGATGGAGACTATTTGTACAACCAACTCAAGACTACTAGGTATACCAGGTTCTTACTATATGTTAGGTAGTCAGTGTGAAGGTACCACTACAGGAGGACTGCAATCTGACTGTGATACACTTTCCAGTACCGATAAATACAGAGTGATACAGGACTTGGTGGAGTGGTCTCCTGGTAAACTCAATCTACTGATGATCCAAGATGCTAGTACTCCACCTGGATATTGTTACCTACAGTGCATTAGACCAGATGTTCCACTTCCTGACACTGAGGAACATGGGAAACACTTTGTAAAAGATGCACAAGGAAGGGTATTGATGAAAAACACACTGATTGATGAATTACTACATCAAGGACACCAGAGACAAGGACCATCACTAGCAAGACTAGGAGAACCAGGTGTAATGGATAGAGATTTCGTTTTTGCTTTACCTTTTCAATCCTTGCCACAGTCAGTCCAACATTGGTTAGACCATGAGCATTCAAGGTGGCCTACCGCAGAAATGAAGAAATATGCAGCAACATCTGACTGCTTTGTTGTTGGCACAGGTAGCAGTGTAAGTGTAAACAGAGACTTCCAGTGGAGAATTTCTACCTCACTGGCTGAGAGATGTTTCATATTCAATTTGAATATCACCCAGATACACTGCTACATCCTGTTAAAGATGATTCTTAAAACATTTATAAATCTTCATGGACAAAAGCAAATTACAAGTTATATGTGCAAAACTGTTTTATTACACTGTATTAGGAGTAAACCTTCATATGTTTGGAGGGACAGCAATATTTTAAACTGTTTAACATACTGTCTGTCTATACTTTATCAATGTATACTGTGTGGTAACTGCCCTCATTTCATAATACCAGGAAATAATTTGATGGCTGGTAAAATTTCAGCTGAAAACAAGCAGCCATTACTTGAGAAGATGTCAGACCTAATACGCCATACTGCTGGTTCTCTCCTTGGGATTCAGATTGATGACCTTGGACAAAGACTGCTGTTGAAGTTGAAAATTATACCTGGTGTAGATTACAATGCCACATTCTCTGGCAAAAACACTGTACTATCTCTTGTAGAAACAGGACAAAGGTCATTAAGTATTGCTTATCATATTGATTCTTTTTACAAATATCATCTGCTCTCCTTGAAGAACCAAAGTTTAGAAACACAAATTCATCTCATGATACAGACTGTTGTTAATATAGGCAGGGATCACAATGAGGGAAACGTCTTTGTAAAGGCAGCATGTAGATTAATGTCACCTCTATTCTGTACCACACTGGGATCTCTGATGGCATCCAACAACATTCAGCAAAACAACCCTGTTTCTCCTCGAGCACTTGGATGGTTGTCAGCAGGAATTAACTCAGACGTCTCATCCAGCAGGCTGAAATTTGCTTCTGTGTTTTATTGTACAGGGGATATGAAAAGAGCAGTTTTCCTTCTAAGGGATACTGAAGAACGATACAACACTGAAGTTGTCCAGCCTGTGTTTAGATGTTATCGATATACTGTGATCCTTCCCAAATTTGGATACTCAAGAATCTCACTCCACTTCAATGAAGAAGCCTTAAAATATATCACAGCCTTCTGTGTCACATTCCTCCCCTCAGAAATAAACTGTATTCCAAAGGAACTTCAGTATGAACTGTTCAGATCTACTGGTGAGGAACTGTTACATAGAGGGAGGATGATGACTGGATGGATTGGGCAGTTGTGGATTCCATTCCATATCTATATTTTCTTCAGTACAAGACCTACGGCTACCTACAGAGGATACAAGACCAACAGCAAGCATTAAATAATCTGGTCTCTGTAACTGTAAATGAACAA
The DNA here is from genome assembly GCA_022818135.1 of Saxidomus purpurata. Classification (NCBI taxonomy): domain Eukaryota; kingdom Metazoa; phylum Mollusca; class Bivalvia; order Venerida; family Veneridae; genus Saxidomus; species Saxidomus purpurata. The sequence continues at coordinate 17,413,876 of JAFMSR010000014.1, forward strand.
AACCTTGGACACTGGGAAACAGCATGGAATTTGTTAGGGCAGTGTATGGAACAAGAAAACAGACTTAATGGAGCATTACAGTGTTACAGAATTTCACTTCATGTCAGGCAAACAAATAATGTTGCAAGATTTCATATCTGCATGCTCCTGGCCAGACAAATAGCTCTTGCAAGGGAAAATAACTTGTAACTCTAACAGCCAATACAAGGACAATGTAAAAGGTTGTTGCTTCACACAAGGTGTTTTTATTTAAAGTCTCCTGATCACTTTTAATTTTACTCATACAAAATTGTATATAAAATCGCATTCAGTTTACCTTATAACAATATTATTTTTGGATGTATTTCCCTATTAGTATTAATGTTACTATTTCACAGAAACATGTTAAAAAGTGTCTTTATTTTTTTGCAATATCATTGAAAAAAGTACTGTGCTTTATTTATAACATGTACAGTAAAACCCCTCTATGAGACAACCCCAATAAGACTATTTTTCAGAACAGAGTTTGCTTCTATATATTTCAGTAATAAGACAACTAATTTCAGTCCCATTTCATTAATCATAATGTGCTCTTTGAACCCGGCTTCAATGTGATTGCAGGCATTTTATCACTCTAACTGATCTCTTAAGTGTCCTCTTAAAATATTTGTTTTAAGTTAAGGTAAAAAATTGCTGAGATTCATATGAAATGCTCCTGAAATAGAATTTGAGACATGGTTTCGAAATACAACATGTATTATGAGAAACTCTTCAGATAAAAGGAACAAAATTTTTTCCTGGTTCCCCCATCTTTGTTTAATGAAAAATGTACAGTAAAAAAACCGATTTTAAGGAATCTTCGGATATAAGGAACAATATTTTCGGCCCATCAATGAAAAATGTACAGTAAAGTTATATATATCTGAAATACAAATATGTTCCGAAGAGTTAAAAAAAAATCTGCTGATTTTGCATTTTTCTTTTGCCGTCTGCATTGTATTTTCATAGCACACTTGTAGCTATTATTCATAAAGGTTAAACATCACACATGTATAATTTTTGTGGTAAACTATAATTTAAAGAGAACGATATTCAATATAAGTGATTATATTTTATGTAAATAAATGCGAGTGTTTCTATAAAAGCATGCAGTCGGGTTGAAATCCCATATCCTGAAAAAATGACCTTGTCAAATATTTCAAATTATGACAAGTGAGCGAAAAGTCAGCTTTCTTCAATTGGTATTTATATAATTATACGGAGTCTTAAAGTTTCTGTCCATTCATAAAATATTTACATTTTGTACATTCACAAGTTGATCCTGTGAGCATACTTTGAATCAGCAAGGGGTATTGATGAGTCGGTTTTCAGAAACCTTCTAGACTTAGAGAAAAATGTGCTGCTGTCAAAACAGGAGCAACCTTCAATTCTGGATTTCTTTAAACCAGTTGCATAGGGCTGTAACATGCAATGTACATGTATATGTATTACTCACTGTTACCGATAGATAACAAACTTGCAAATTTGCTGGATCTGTAATTTATGTATATAGCAAAAAAGCTGATGGTTCGGATGTCATTACATATGACTTATTCTAGTTTGATATATATACATCATATTTAAGGAACTTGTGTGATATACACAAATACGTTTTTAAAGTCCAGGTTGTATAAACAAGTATATGTATTTGTGACATGGCTAAGAAACTAACAACAAACTTACTTTACTTTGCAACTGATTCTTCTCATTAGCTGACCTATCTAGGTTTCACAAGACTCTGAAAGTCAGGAGTCTAAGTGACTACTGGGCTCAAATTTTGAAGAGTAAGTCAGATTTTTTATAATTTTCTTCTGTATTTAATAGTATGATTCTAACTTTTCAGGTGTACGTTTAAATTCAAAAATCCTATTTCTGATAATAATAAGAGTTAAAGGGTCAAAATATGTAAATGAAAGCCCTGTCTTAGTGTGTTTTTATGATAGATGTAAGTCGACAGAGACGAAACTCAATAATGAGATCACCCCACTATTAAGACCAGTTTCATAAAGTCCCACAGGCGGTCTTATTACAGGGATTTTACTGTACTGTCAATTTTAAGAGCAACATAAGAGATGTTTTTTAACACAAAATTTAATAAATGGTCAATATCTTTCTTGGTAATACATGGTAAATATAAGGGGGGGGTAGGGGGGGAGCTCATTACTCCAGGTGTCTATTTGTATATAAACATCCAAAGTAATCATGGGACTTTAAGCTCATTACTCCAGGTGTCTATTTGTATATAAACATTCAAAGTGATCATGGGACTATAAGCTCATTACTCCAGGTGTCTATTTGTATATAAACATTCAAAGTGATCATTGGACTTTAAGCTCATTACTCCAGGTTCATTTGTATATAAACATCCAAAGTGATCATGGGACTTTAAGCCATTAACCCAGGTGTCTATTTGAAAAGGTTCAGCGCAACAAGATATGGAGGTTATTTGAACAGTACTAATGTGTTGCTGAACACAACAAGGAATTTTTCTTACCACATGAATGGGGAATTTACTTATTACATACATTAAGACCACATGATTAAAGATCCACATACAAATTCTTTACAGGAATTACAAACTTTAATTACAGTGAACCTCTCAAGAGCAAACACCCCTGGGAATACAGAAATTGTTTTGTTGTAGAGAGGTTTTGTTCTTCAGAGATTGATACCTTAAATAATTTAAGCAACAGGAAAGAAAATGTGTGTGTTTTTAGGTAGGTTGTTGCTCTTAGGGGATGTGTCATTCGGCGAGGTTGGGCTGTAATTGCTGTATTTCAGTAGAGACAAAAACTTACGAAGAAACGCAGTAAAAAATATTTCATTTTCCAGTTTATGTGAAACAAATAAAAAATAATTTGCAATGGATTATCTAGTCTGGAATAGACAACCTGAAAAATTTTGTGTTTGTGCATGTAGAAATAAAACCTCAAATCATTTCAGTTTTGTTTCAATGGCTTCCTGGTCCTTTCCAATAGAAATGTAAAACAGCAACAAGCCCAATCCAAACCACTTATCCCTCAAAAGGTATCTCATCAACTGAATCCCCAACTGGTGGGGATTGAGCCCGGGACCTTCTGATCCTTAGGTGAATGCACTACCACCGCGACTCTGCACACTGTTTTAATACGTTACCTTTAGACTAAAATCATTTTCAAGTCCTTCAGATACTTTAAACAAGAAGACGCGGCAATGCCGCCAAAGCAGGTTTAAACAGCGCCTGTAGAAATTGTAGAATTAAAAAAAAACAGTCATCTTGACTCCTCCCTATCTTAGTAACAGTGCCCTTGACCTTGGGCCCAAATTTTTTGGCTTACAATTTAAAAACTTAATTTTTTTTTACATTTTTAGTAACAGTGACCTTGACCCTGGGGACCTTGACCCCCAATTTTTTTTTTGCTTAAAACAATCAAAAAACTAAAAATAAATAAAAATCTATTTTTAGTAACAGTGACCTTCACCTTGACCCTAGTGACCTTGACCCCGAAAAAAATTTTTTTGCTTAAAACAATCAAAATACTGAAAATAAATAAAAATCTATTTTAGTAACAGTGACCTTGACCTTGAGCCAAGTGACCTTGACCCTAAAAAAATTTTTTGCTTAAAACAATTTAAAAACTAAAAATAAATAAAAATCTATTTTTAGTAACAGTGACCTTGACCCTAGTGACCTTGACCTGGAAAAAAATTTTTTTGGGGTTAAAACAATCTAAAAACTAAAAATAAATAAAAATCTATTTTTAGTAACAGTGACCTTGACCTTGACCCTAGTGACCTTGACCCTGAAAAAAAAAATTTTTGCTTAAAACAATCAAAATACTAAAAATACATAAAAATCTATTTTAGTAACAGTGACCTTGACCTTGAGCCAAGTGACCTTGACCCAAAAAAAAATTTTTTTGCTTAAAACAATTTAAAAACTAAAAATAAATAAAAATCTATTTTTAGTAACAGTGACCTTGACCTTGAGCCAAGTGACCTTGACCCAAAAAAAATTTTTTGGCTTAAAACAATCTAAAAACTAAAAATAAATAAAAATCTATTTTTAGTTACACTGACCTTGACCGTGACCCTAGTGACCTTGACCTGGAAAAACATTTGTTTTTTATAACAATCAAAAAACTTAAATTAAATAAAATCTATATTTAGTAACAGTGACCTTGACCTTGAGTCAAGTGACCTTGACCAAAAAAAAATTTTTTTTGCTTAAAACAATCTAAAAACTCAAAATAAATAAAAATCTATTTTTAGTAACAGTGACCTTGACCTTGACCCTAGTGACCTTGACCATAGTGAACCAAAGCTTCCTCTCCACGCAAGCTACCTACACACCAAGTTTCATTACAATTGGTCACTCCTAACTCAAGTTATTGAGTGGAAACCATTTTTCTATTTTTAGTAACAGTGCCCTTGACCTTGAACCAAGTGACCCCTAATGCAATCTTGACCTTGACCCTAGTGACCCCAAATGCAATCCCAAGCGGCGTCTCCACGCAAGCTACCTACAGACCAAGTTTCATTGTAATTGGTCACTCCTAACTTGATTTATTGAGCGGAAACCATTTTTCTATTTTTAGTAGCTGTGACCTTGACCTTGACCCTAGTGACCCCAAATGCAATCCCAAGGCGTCTCCACCCAAGCTACCTACAGACCAAGTTTCATTGTAATTGGTCACTCCTAGCTCGAGTTATTGAGCGGAAACCGTTTTTCTATTTTTAGTAACAGTGACCTTGACCTTGACCCTAGTGACCCCAAATGCAATCCCAAGCGGCGTCTCCACGCAAGCTACCTACACACCAAGTTTCATTGCAATTGGTCACTCCTAACTAAAGTTATCCAACGGAAACCAATGTTTGACGCCCGCCCGCCCGCCCGCCCATCCACCCGCCCGCCTGACATACGACATCGCCATTCTAATAAGTAGGTTTTTTGAAAAAACCTGCTTAAAAATGTACAATTTCAAAATCCTGGAAGTTGGAGTAACAGTGGATTAGAACTACAGTTAAACTTCGTTCACTCGAACTCGAAGGGACCGTCGATTTTAGTTCGAGGGATCGGTGGTTCTAGCCATCGAGGTCCACCAGTGTCGGGTATACATACATGAACATTTTAACCAAGGTTTTATATTTTTCATATTTGAGAATAAGTGCGTATTATACACAAAGATTGTATCTCAGACAATTTGTCCAAGCATTAAAAAAAGGTTACATCAGCGAAATTCAGTCAAATTATTGCATTTCTTTTACCTTTTCATTTTTGAAGAACTTTTATCGGGTAGGCCTAAAAGCTGATTTCCGATACCGGTATATCTGACTTTCTTAAAACGAAATACATTTCAGCATATTTTAACTCATTTGAAAGCTGATACAACACAAAATTTATTCATTAATTGCATTTTAGTTAGGAGTCAAAATGATTAAATGGCAATCACATAACTTGCACTATTTTTCTTAATCTTTTAGCGGCAACATGCCCTTTTGAAAATTCCATCACTCATTAAATATTATATCCAATTTCGTGAAAAAAAACTTAACTTTATGCCAATTGACTCCTTATCTTCATCAACATTGTAAAAAATGAAGTTTACCTTTAATTTTTCATTTACCGAGGTGCTAAAAACATGCACCGTTCAACAAAACGCCTGATCAATGTGCAATTGTTTGCCTGATAATTGAGACTAACACATTGTATTGTTCGAGTGAAAGGATGTAATTTACAATGAAATAGATCTGAAGGGACCGCAAGGCAGGTTCGAGAGATCATGGTTCGAGTTTTCGGAGGTGGAACAATATGATTTATGTAGAGATTTTGATGGGATCGTCGTCCGAGTTCGAGGGATCAGTTGTATTTGAGCGAATGAAGTTCGAGCGAACGAAGTTTAACTGTATTTATAAAAAAAATTTGTTTAGAAAGGGGTCAATGCCAGGATGCTACAGAGCAATTTTGGTGACATTTTAACCTAAGGCCAAAACAAGAGCTGTCACTCGTAAGTGACGAATGCCCCCAAAGTGGTGTCTAACAGTCTGTGACCTTGGCTTTCAAGGTGTGCACAACACTTCATCTCGGACAGACTCACACACGATGACAGTAAACTGCTGACCGCAATAGTCATGCTCAGGTGAGCTAATAAAGGACATCAACAGCAAACACTCCAAACAACTTTCTATCATGATTGAATGTGTCAGCAATTCATAACAAATAGGAGGGCCATAATGGCCATAATGGCCCTACATCACTCACCTGAGAACCATTGCTCCAAAGGGTCACCCGAAGAATTTTGGGGCAAAAATTATTTCAAAATCAGACAAGCCATTTGGATGCTGTTTAAAGAATTTCTATTCTTAAGTCTGGCAGCCATTTTTTGTTATGGAGCGGAGTGGTTTGAGCATTTGAGTAAAGGGTCACTCAAGGAAATTTTGTTCAAAATTATTTCAGAATCAGACCAATCAGAGATGCTGTTTAAATGTTTATCTATTTTTAGCTCTGTCGGCCATCTAGTGCAACAGAGTGTAATGGTTTGAGCAATTTTAGTAGAGGATCATCTTAAGAACATTTGTGTGAAATTATTTCATATCAGAGCAGCCGTTTAGATGTTGTTTAAAGGTTTAAATTGTTGAAGACAACAAACGATGGTCACAATAGGTCAACCTGGCACTTGAGCTAAAATCTAAAACAATGCGAGGAAATTAAGATATGGTATAAACCATTTCAGAAATCAGGAAGAAAAGTTGCAAAGAGCTTTCCACTATAAAATAATGTTCCTGGTAAGAACCTAAAACACTCAAATATAACTTCCTACACACTTCAGAACTACTTTGTTGCATCCTTCCCTAAAAACTTTATCTATGAACATATACGTAACTGACTTCACATTTTAAAATACCCTTCAATACGAGGCAAATGATTAATTCTGCCTTTGCCAATTATACAGATAAATAAAATATAAATATACATAGATGTTGTATGACGCTGAAGATCTCTTAAGGCGTAAGTCACTTGATAATCTGAAACTTTTATAAATAACTGAAGGCCAGAGCCTGTAATATTGACAACATTTGTCCTGTTTCTACATTGCAGAAATTGTGTGTTGTTATACACATTCTTTTATGAAGTAAATATACTATGGAGCCCATATCTGGTAATGTTATTTATTTCTGTAGGTTAACAACATTCTGTTATATGCCAAATAATAATGTTACACTAAATCTTATACATTGTGTTATATGCCAAATACTAATGTTACACTTCTCTGGCATATGTCCATAATGCTTTTAAATTTTTGGCTGTAACATTGTGCCAAACAAACCGATTGACTTCAAACTTGTAAAAGATAGATGGCAATGAGAGATGCAGAACTCTTGCATCAATACCTTCTTTTATTTCCCTTTTCAAATATCCATTACTACCTAAAATATCACTCACTTATAACAGTAACTAGACAGTTGTTTTTGATAAAAAACATATCGGTACCCCAGTCATGTACACTAACTCCATAATAATAATAATAATAATAATAATAATAATAATAATAATAATAAAAACTTTATTTTATGAAGGTAACATATAAGACATATAAAGAATTACAATGTAAATCGAAACATATCTTTTTTCCATATGGCCTTCAAAAAAAAAAAAAAAAAAAAAAAAAAAAAAAACCAACAACAAACAACAAGAATTTTAAATCTCTCTCTTCTCTCTCTCTCTCTCTCTCTCTCTCTCTCTCTCAATCAGTCTTCTCTCATACACACGCATGATCTCAGATCTCAATCATTCATACGCAAAAGTATGTAATATTTTCATTAAACGGTATTTTAACAGTCACTCTGTTTACATATAAATATCATAAATAATTTAATCATTTATTAACACCTTCAAAATACATCCTTCAATTATTAGAGCAATTGCTGTAATGCTGCAATACAATATACGTATTAATTAGTCAGTCATGCATTCAGATGTTAAAATATCAACATGTATATAATAATGATGATCCAATATCAATAACATTAATCATCATGTATTTCATACTTATATAAAGAAAAATTACGAAGTCCTAAAGAACACAAATATTTCAAATTTCGCCTCTTTTGTAAACATTCAGTTAAACATGAAGAATAAAGTTATGCAACAAGAATGTTTTGTAATTTTCTTTAAATATTTTTATGTTTGCTGAAAATTTTATATCTAAAGGTATTTCATTCCATATGTTTTTACTGTAAAAAGAAAACGTATCTTTGTAATATTTTGACTTAGGTCTTGATTGTAAAACAAGATCCATGTTAGTGATCGATCTGAGTTTACGGGATTTTGCCTAGATTCATTAGAAAAAGTAACAATCTCATACTTTTTCTAATGAATCTAGGCGAAATACGCATAAACTCAGATCGATCACTAACATGGATCTTGTTTTACATAAAATATCAACTGACTGGAATGCGATAATATGTACAACTAAGTCTTGACAATGATCATTTATGTGTAGCCACATCAAAATGCAGCGAGGGGTTTTAGAGATGAAGCCCAGACAAGCTCTATGTGGACTATACAAGCAAAATTTCAAATGGCAAAGACTCCATGAAAAATCACCGAACCCGAAAATGTCAAGGATATGTTCAACTACTACAGACTTAGTACTGATGCTTCCTGTCAAGTTTAATAAAAGGTGTTTTTAAGATGAAGCCTGGACTAAACAAATCTACAGAATTTACCGCTGTATTTCAATTAGCTAAATGTGCAACCAATGATTAAATACTGTTTATCTGTACTATATTAATGCAATACCGGTACTGCTAAAATACAAAACTTGTTCTGTATAAATGCTATAACTGTACTGTATAAATGCAGTACCTGCTCTGTATAATCTAATACCTGTACCGCTCAAATGCAATCCCTTTGTAGTTGTTTAACACCCGTTCCAACTGTGTTTTGGTCATTTTAATAGGAGGGCAGATTTACCTAACATTCGTTCCTGGGAAGAACCAGTACCAGACACCTATCCTCTGTAAGAAACTGCCAACTTTCTCACATAAAGAGACATGTTCGGTAGCAGGGCTCGAACCAATGGCCCTCAATCTATGAGAAGGGTCAGTGATTTCAAGTCAGCGACTTTAAACACTTGACCACAGAGGCGGACAATGCAATACTTGTACTTCATAAATACCGTATCTGTACTGTATAAATAAATGCAATACCTGTACTTTACCGTATCTGTACTGTATAAATAAATGCAATACCTGTACTTTACCGTATCTGTACTGTATAAATAAATGCAATACCTGTACTTTACCGTATCTGTACTGTATAAATAAATGCAATACTTGTACTTCATAAATGCTGTATCTGTACTGTATAAATAAATGCAATACTTGTACTTTATAAATGCCGTATCTGTACTGTATAAATAAATGCAATACCTGTACTTTACCGTATCTGTACTGTTTAAATAAATGCAATACTTGTACTTCATAAATGCTGTATCTGTACTGTATAAATAAATGCAATACCTGTACTTTACCGTATCTGTACTGTTTAAATAAATGCAATACCTGTACTTTACCGTATCTGTACTGTATAAATAAATGCAATACCTGTACTTTACCGTATCTGTACTGTTTAAATAAATGCAATACTTGTACTTTATAAATACCGTATCTGTACTGTATAAATAAATGCAATACTTGTACTTTACCGTATCTGTACTGTATAAATAAATGCAATACCTGTACTTTACCGTATCTGTACTGTTTAAATAAATGCAATACCTGTACTTTACCGTATCTGTACTGTATAAATAAATGCAATACCTGTACTTTACCGTATCTGTACTGTTTAAATAAATGCAATACTTGTACTTTATAAATACCGTATCTGTACTGTATAAATAAATGCAATACAGTTGGACCCCGATTATTCAACAGCCTATTATTCGTATACCTGGTGTAATCCGAAGACAATATTCGGTCCCGAAATGTTCTATATATAAATGTATATAAAAATAAACGGGTTATTCGAAATGGATTTTACGAATACCTGGTGTTATACGAAGTGTTTTTTCAGTCCGATTGACAATGTTTGTAAGGAATTTCACACCCATTATTCGAAATGCATTCCAATCAAACCAATAATTGCTGACACGGTTAACTTGTGAAAAACGACATGCGGTCGGCGCGTTATATGTGCTGAGGTGTGATAATTACATACTCGCTTTAGCCTTGTTTGTTTAATACCAAAGGAACAACTTTTGTTTTTGTTTGAAAGTCGGTTAAAGATGTTCACCTTTAATTTCGAATAACAAACTCGTGACATCCAAACTACCATGCCTATTTAAAGCATGAATGTTAATTTAACTGTCAGAGGAAAAATGACTTCTACTTCTGCAGAAGTAATTCAGGTTGAGCAATATGGCGAAGGACCCGGTAACGGGGGGATACCAAGATCAGCTGATATCTCCCTTTCCATTCGTACTGGGCAATCTGGCAAAGGACCCGGCCCCGGGGGATACCTCGATCAGCAACGAGTGAAAAGGGTTTAAAAAGGAAAAAAATAAATTAAGCGTTTGATATGATTTATTTCTGTTTTCCTTTTCCTTTCATCTAAATGATATACGCAATGTATATTACGTTAAGCGTCCGTGATAGCTATATACATTATATATATTGACGATTTACATAACAATCAGCTGGCCATCTTTGGGACTTGGATTATTCGAACCCATGGATTATTCGAAGTAAACTCTTGGTCCCCGGCACTTCGAATAATCGAGACTCGACTGTACTTGTACTTTACCGTATCTGTACTGTATAAATAAATGCAATACCTGTACTTTACCGTATCTGTACTGTTTAAATAAATGCAATACCTGTACTTTATAAATACCGTATCTGTACTGTATAAATAAATGCAATACCTGTACTTTACCGTATCTGTACTGTATAAATAAATGCAATACCTGTACTTTACCGTATCTGTACTGTATAAATAAATGCAATACTTGTACTTCATAAATACCGTATCTGTACTGTATAAACTAGAGCTATCACTAAATGTGATTAATACCCCCGAGAGACTGCTTTATAAACTGAGGAAGTTCGTAGTAACAGAATACCTTGCAAAAAAAACTAAAATAGAGATATTGTTCTTGGCAATAACTCTGTAATGAGTCAAGAAAGAGTTATGGTTCCTGTGCACTGCACTTCCTCTCAATGTACTTGACCATTGTATGAAGTTGTATTGAATTCCAACCAGTAGTTTTCAAGTTATGCTCCGGACAAGGAAATGTAACAAAGGGCAATAACTCTGTAATCACAATAGATAGAGTTATGTTTCTTGTACACTGCACTTCCTCTCAATGTGCTTGACCATTGTATGAAGTTGTATTGAATTCCAACAAGTAGTTTTCAAGTTATGCTCCGGAAAAGGAAAATGCAACAGAACGCCTGACTGACCGACCGACTGACCGACCGCCCGCCCGACCGACCAACCACCCGGTGACTCCTATATACCCCCCAAAACTTCGCTTCGGGAGTATAATAAATGCAATACCTGTACTGCTCAAATGCAATATTCATACTGCATAAATGCCACATCTGCACTGAATAAAATGCCAAACCTGTTTTGTATAAATACTATATCTATACTGTACATGTTGGACATTGCCAATAGCACACCGAGGCAAAGATCTTGTGTGACAGGTAGCCATGTGAAAGGGCCTTAAATCAATGAAAATCAAGCTGATAACATGCACATCACCTTCTGTTAGTTTAGTTTATACTAATTTATTTTAGCTCGGTTGTGAAGAAAGCTTGTAGCTTTTTGAGTCTCTCTCGAGTCTGCTTCCTGGAAAAACCAGTACTGGTGTCATATGAAGAAGTATGGTCGTGACCGCAATGGGGCTTGAACCCGGAACCTCCAGGATGAGCGGCCAACACCTTAACCAGTGAAGCTTCCTATGAAAGATTTGTTCCATTCTAATGTGGTTGAGAAAAAAACTTGGACAGAAATGTGAATGATAAATTATGATAAATTAATCAAACGGAAATAACTGTGCAAAATCATTGAACTACAACACGCTGATAATATGCACATCTCTTTTTGATAAAGAGTCTATGAAGTTTCATTGAATTCAAGTCAGTGGCCCCTAAGAATAAGTCCGTAAAAGAATGCAAACATTATGATCATATAATGGAAGGAAGGGTCAAAATTCACTGTTAAATATCACTGAACCGGAACATGCTTGCAATATGCGCATCTCTTCTTGTTGGGAAAGCTTCCCTTCCAGTATGCTGTTGCTGAGAAATTGCACAAAAGTGCTATATATGTACACATGATGAAATGGCCATACTCAAGTGTAAAATAATCAAACCAGAACATTTTTGCAAAATGCACATCTCCTCTTGTTAGGAAAGCTTCCCATGACAATTTGTCGAATTCCAGCCAATGGTTGCTGAGAAAAAACTTGGACACAAAGGCATATCATATGAAAAAGAAATCAAAGGGCAATAAATCATTGAACTGAAATATGCTGATAATATACAAATCTCCTCTTGAAAGTGAAGCAGTCTATGAAGTTTCACTTAATTCAAGTCAATGATTTCTGAAAAATTTCTCCAAATACAAATGCACAAAAATGCATATAATGAAAGAGCCATAATTCAGTGTAAAACAGGAGACGTTTGTAAAACATTTATGCCCTCCCTAATGGCAGCCAATTACCCATTTTTGTTGAAGGTCATTGTGACTTTGACCTGAAAATCAATAGGGGTCATCTACTTGTCATAACCAACCTACCTACAAAGTTTGAGGACAATAGGACATTGCATTTTCTAGATATTGATCAGACAAGTTCTGTCTGTTGGTGGTCACTGGTGACCTTGACCTGTTGACATCAAAATCTATAGGGGCCATCTACTGGTAATGACCAACCTACCTACAAAGTTTGAGGACACTAGGTCAAAGTGTACTCTACTTATTGATCACACAAGTGACACACCTAGACCAAAGCATTCACTAGTTATTAACCAGACAAGGTTTGGTCTACCGACCGACCGACATGTGCAAACCAATATACCCCTCCATCTTTGATGGGGGCATGATAATCTAAGAACTGGAGCATGCTTTCAACATGGGTATCTCCTCTTGTAAGTGAAGCTTTTAAGATTTGCTGTATTCCAGTCAAGGGTTGTTGAGAAATTGCACAGACACAAAGGTACAGTACATAAAAAAGTAATCTAAGGGCAATTACTCCTTGAAAAATCATTGAACTGGAATATACTGATTACATGCACATCTACTCTTGACAGTGAAGCAGTATATGAAGTTTCAATGAACTCAAGTCAGTTTTCCATACAGATTTGTTGAATTCCAGCTTGTGGTTCTTAACAAATAGTTTGGACATGACGGTATGCGAAAAAATCACTGAACTGGAATGTGCTGCCTATCTCCTCTTGATATGGGATGGACGGACGGACAGACAGAAACCAATCCCTAATAAATGCAAAATCTGTACTGTGTAAATGCAATACCTGTTCTGGCATATTTAAAGCTGACAGGAGTTGCTCAAAACAGCTGACTGGTTTATCAGGATCCAGCAACCAAACAGCAAAACCAGCATCCAGTATTGTCCAGGAAAGGTCCACTGAAAACACACAACCTTTTTCATTATACCAGCATCCAGTATTGTCCAGGAAAGGTCTACTGAAAACACACAACCTTTTTCATTATACCAGCATCCAGTATTGTCCAGGAAAGGTCTACTGAAAACACACAACCTTTTTCATTATACCAGCATCCAGTAATGTCCAGGAAAGGTCTACTGAAAACACACAACCTTTTTCATTATACCAGCATCCAGTAATGTCCAGGAAAGGTCTACTGAAAACACACAACCTTTTTCATTATACCAGCATCCAGTATTGTCCAGGAAAGGTCTACTGAAAACACACAACCTTTTTCATTATACCAGCATCCAGTATTGTCCAGGAAAGGTCTACTGAAAACACACAACCTTTTTCATTCAGAGTTGAAAGTATAAAAGGACAAAAGCTGGCACTGTAGGGCAACAGTAATTTTGTGTTTAGTATTTTGAATATTTTCTCAAATTTGCAACAATTCTCTCTTTGAAGTTAGTTCATAATCACCACAATAAACAAATAAAAAATAAATTCAAAATGGTTTCATTCTGTACCAGTAAGTATTCATTTAAAATAGTATCTGGTACCAGTACCAGTACTTCAGAAATATTGTGTGTAATGAAAAATCAAAAGAAACTTGTAATTTGACCATAAAAAGCTAAAATCTTCCACAAAATCACCACCTAATTGCAGGAGTAACTCGGAGTCAAATAACTTGACTTGGAGTGACTAAGTGACCAAAGTGACATTAAGTATGGAGAAATATCATGGCATAATGCAGTAGGAAAATCAAAGCACTTAGAGTGGTTTCATGTTATTTATAAGCCAGGTGAGTAATTTTGTGTTGTACTTAAAAATTCGGATGCGGATGAAAAACAATATGCAATACAATTTTGTAATTGTGTAAGAATTAAGGTCAAACTTATAAACAATTTGCACCCTTTGAGCTAGGGACATGGGTCTTGCACGCGACACTTCGTCTTAATGTGCTAGACATTTGTGCAAAGTTATTTTAAAATCCTTCAATACATGACAAATTTACAGTCAGGACATGAATGTGTGCATATATAGAGGATTCCATAACCTTCATACTCCAAGTGTGACTTTGACCTTTGAGGTAGGGATGTGGGTCTTGCACGCGACACGTTGTCTTGATGTGCTAGACATGTGTACCAAGTTATTTTAAAATCCTTCAATGGATGACAGAGTTATGGTCCGGACATGAATTTGTAAGTGGGGACGCACAGACGGACGGTGCGATTTTAATATGCTGCCCTTCGGGGGCATAAAAACAAGTGACCCCCCATGCAGGGTCAAATTTAACAAACAGGTCATAATTTGAACAATCTTGGTAGAAGTCCACTAGGTAATGCCACATGCTTAATATCTAAGCTTTAGGCCTTGGGGTTTCAGTAAAGAAGATTTTTAAAGGTTTTCCTACATAAGCCTATGTAAAAACAAGTGACCCCTGGGCAGGGTCAATTTTGACCCAGGGGTCAATATGAACAATCTTGGTAGATGTCCACTAGGTTATGCCACATGACAAATATCTAAGCTCTAGGCCTTCCTGTTCTTGAGAAGATTTTTAAAGTTTTTCCTTTCCGTTATCATGGCAACCAAGAGTTCTGCATGGAATGAAATTGTTTGAACAACTATGAGAGGGCTTCATGCAAGGAACATCCCTGCCAAGTTTCATTATCATTGGCCAAGTGGTTTCAGCAGAGATGTTGTTTGAAGGAAAATGTTAACGGACATACAACGTAAGATGGATGTAGAGTGATCCTAATAGCTCACTCTGGCACTTTGTGACAGGTGATCTAACAAGAGGGCCATGATGGCCCTGTATCGCTCACCTGTCTACCATAAAATAGAGCTATCACTAAATGTGATTAATACCCCCAAAAGACTTGCTTTATAAACTGAGAAAGTTCGTAGTAACAGAATACCTTGCAAACAAACTAAAAAGAGATATTGTTCTTGGCAATAACTTTGTAATTTGTCAAGATAGAGTTATGGTTCTTGTACACTGCACTTCCTCTCAATATGCTTGACCATTGTATGAAATTGCATTGAATTCCAACCAATAGTTTTCAAATAATGCTCCAGACAAGTAAAAGTAACAAAGGGCAATAACTTTGAAATGAGTCAAGACAGAGTTATTGTTCTTTCGCACTGCACTTCCTGTCATTGTGCTTGACCATTGTATGAAGTTGTATTGAATTCCAACCAGAAGTTTTCGAATAATGCATCGGACAAGGAAAAGTAACAAAGGGCAATAACTCTGTAATTAGTCAAGATTGAGTTATGGTTCCTGTGCACTGCACTTTCTCTCATTGTGCTTCATCATTGTATGAAGTTGTATTGAATTCCAACTGGTACTTTTCGAATTATGCTCTGGACAAGGAAAAGTAACAAAGGGCAATAACTCTGTAATGAGTCAAGATAGAGTTATGGTTCCTGTGCACTGCACTTCCTCTCAATGTACTTGACCATTGTATGAAGTTGTATTGAATTCCAATCAGTAGTTTTCAAGTAATGCTCCGGACAAGAAAAAGTAACAAAGGGCCATTACTCTGTAAATACTCTAGATAGAGTTATGTTTCTTGTACACTGCACTTTTTCTCATTGTGCTTCATCATTATATGAAATTGTATTGAATTCCAACAAGTAGTTTTCAAGTTATGCTCCGGACAAGGAAAAGCAACAAAGGGCAATAACTCTGTAATTAGTCAAGATGGAGTAGTTTTCAAGTTATACTCCGGACAAGGAACAGTAACAAAGGGCAATAACTCTGTAATTATTCAAGATGGAGTTATGGTTCTTGTGCACTGCACTTCCTCTTAATGTGCTTGACCATTGTATGAAGTTGAATTGAATTCCAATGAGTAGTTTTCAAGTTATGCTCCGGACAAGGAAAATGCAACAGACCGCCCGACCGACCAACCGACTGACTCCTATATACCCCCCTAAACTTCGTTTTGGGGGTATAATAAAAGGTTATTAATAGCAGAAAGGATCAATTTTTACCTTTGGCTCATGATATCCTCTTAATAAGCCTATGTAAAATCAAAAGACCCCCCCCCCCAGGCAGGGTTAATTTTGACCCTGAGGTCATACTTGAACAAACTTGGTAGAGAGTCAATTATTGCCACATGCTGAATATCTAAGCTCTAGGCCTCATTATGTTGCTGTCTGATTATGATCTGCACTGTTGGCTATTCATTTTTTGCTGTCTGATCATGATCTGCACTGTCAGCTATTTATTTTTTGCTGTCTGATCATGATCTGCACTGTTGGCTATGCACTATTTAGCTGTCTGATCATGATCTGCACTTTCATTATTTTGCTGTCTGATCATGATAGCTTTTGTTTTGCTGTCTGATCATGATCTGCACTTTCGTTATTTAGCTGTCTGATCATGATCTGCACTTTCATTATTTTGCTGTCTGATCATGATCTGCACTTTCATTATTTTGCTGTCTGATCATGATCTGCACTGTAAGCTTTTCATTATTTTGCTGTCTGATCATGATCTGCACTGTGAGCTATTCAATTTTTTAACAATTTATGGTACTTTCCAAAGTGATAGATGGAAGAGTACATAGGACAAGAGCTTATTCTTTTATGAAAGAAAAACATGCATAGGCATATTTGTCATTGATAAATCTGATATCTTCTTATATGTTTTGTATATATCAAATATTGATTTAATTTTATATATGAACTTTCTTGTGATGTGAATGTAAAAATTACAACTACATTTTTTGTACCAAAATCTTTAACATGGAAGTTCAACTAGGGGTCAAGAACATGTATTGCATAATCACTATTTAAAACTTTATATAAGTGCCAATTTTAGGCCAGAGTTTTTATATTGCTTGGTTTATGGGAAGTTTTCTAAAATATTGAGTATGAAGGACTTTTCCTACTGTATTGAACAGAGCACATATTGAACATCAGTCTACTGCACCTGTCAATAATCGTCATTTTCGAACAAAATAAACACTTTAAAATAATTACTTTCAATTATATATCCCTACTATTCTGACACTTCATTAACTAGTCTGTGGAGTCGGAACAGCGGAATTAATAAATATAATTTTGAAAACAGAAATCGCTATAATGCCTAACAACTGTTTATATGGAACTACTTGTCTGTATGTTGTGCGTTCGGCCGTAAGGGGCCGATATACTCTGTTAACTTTGGTTCGATTTTAACAATCGACCCAAAAATAAAATGTCAGTTCATAATGTCATTGTTATTCTACCTTTTCAAAAAAATAGGACAGGCAGTCGCATAAACCAAGAGATATAAAAACTCTGGCCTTACCATAGAGAGATCCAAGATGTGTACTGATTACAACACAAATGTCATTTATCAATCTTATGGTGTTAAAATTCTGCAATAAAATTAGCAAATGAGGTGTTCAATAAACAACACATTATTAAAACTAGAAATCATCGAAACAACCTTTCTGACAAATTTCAAGGACATCTGGGCTGAAAATGTTACCTTGAGTGTTAACAAGGTTTTTCCATATTTGGGCTCTGTGACCTAGTTTTTGACCCCAGATGACCCATATTCGAACATGGGCTAGAAATCATCGAAACAACCTTTCTGACATATTTCCAGGATATCTGGGCTGAAAATGTAACATCTAGAGTGTTAACAAGGTTTTTCCATATTTGGGCTGTGACCTAGTTTTTGACCCCAGATGACCCATATTCGAACTTGGGCTAGAAATCATCAAAACAACCTTTCTGACATATTTCCAGGATATTTTGGCTGAAAATGTAACATCTAGAGTGTTAACAAGGTTTTTCCATATTTAGGCTGTGTGACCTAGTTTTTGACCCCAGGTGACCCATATTAAAACTTGAGCTAGAAATCAACCAAACAACCTTTCTGACAAATTGCAAGGATATTTGGACTGAGAGCCTTAACAAGATTTTTCTATTTTTGGGTCCTGTGACCTAGTTTTTCATCCGAGATGACCCATATTCAAACTCATCCGAGTAATTACTGGGACAAACATCCTGACCAAGTTTCGTGACAATTAAGGGGGGTCACTGGTGAGGTGTTGGATTTATGCACTTCCGGAAATTTACATTTGTTGTATTTCAAAAATGATGAGTTAACTGGAAAAAACAATTAGGTAGTAGTGAACTTAGGCACAATAGGAATATTTTAACGTAAAAAAATTGAACATTTCTGAGAAAAAATATTTTGACCTCACATTTGGTGACTAAATTGACAAATTTTGTCATATGCCAAAAATGGGGGTAGGGGTACAAAAATAGTCATTTCTCAAAAACCATTTAAGATATTTACATAATTCAAACTGTATTATACGAAGAATTGTTAGGATATAAAAATTCATTAATAACTAGTTTATTTTACAGTTCTTTGTCACAGACATATGCCGTCATATCTCAAAGCTCGTCGAAATCTAAAAAACACATTTTTTGTCAGTTTTTATTGAATTTCTTTCTTATATGCACATTGACCCCCATTTTTTATTTTTGCATTCTAAAACAAAGGTTTTAATCAAACTGCAGACAAAATATCTGAAAAAGCTTGTTACTCCTTTATCATGAAATATTCATTTATCAAAAATTGAAAAAATGAATTTTAGTAAAGTGGGTGGGGTAATAATAAGGAGCGTAATATTTATTCAGATGATGATAGAAATACCACTATCTCTAATTTTTCATCCTAAAGTATAATATACTACATAAGAAAAGATTAGAAAGTGATATCCATTCTGAAACATACACCACATACATAAACGTTTATAATACCAAAATTCTAGCTAATTCTGCATTAAGCACCTTGATCTGATAGTGTATCACTAAATATTAATATTGCGAAAAAGTTAAGTCATTGACCCATCATTATTTTTCCAGAAATTAACTAGCAAAATATTAGTCTCCATAAAAAACAGGGTCAATAAAATTTCTTGTTATTTTGAATTTCAGCAGTGACCCCCCTTAAGGCAAAATTGTTACCATTTGAGTGTTAACGAACTAAGTGTGGACGGAGGACGGACATTCATCGATCCTAATAGCTCACCCTGAGCCAGCTCAGGTGAAAAGCGAAGTGAGTGGAAATAACGTGACTTTGCATAACTCAAGAGAAAAAACGAAAAATGACTTCATTCAGTGGCGTCAACTTTGCGGCTAATCGGAGTGAAAATTTCGATCACGGGACATTGCATTTCTCTGAGTATTTTTGGAGTATAATTATCAATTAAAATGTGGATAAAATACACCTGTGAAAGTGACCTGTTGAAATTAAATCCAATGAATTACAAAGCACTGCCGACGTACACAGCTACTGTATACTATCACAGCGTTATGTTTTTGTTTTATTTAATTGTTTTAGAAAGTATTCAGTTATTTTTATCAGAACCTAAAATATCTATCACCTTTGTGTTTTTAAGAAAATTGCATCTTTCCAATGTGTCCGTTTTTTTGTTATTTATTGTTTCAGGAACTGTCAAAGCCAACTTTTTTCCAGTACATGTAACAGTTTAATCTCTATTAATTTTAATGAATAAACTTTGCAGAATTAATTATTTTTACTGCAACCTATTTTAATCATAAAGATAAAGCTGCAGGTGTCACCAAATCAAAGAAAAATCGCCGACATTACATTCAAGTACATGTGAGTTTGTCTGATCTTAGTGAAGCATGTGGCATCAAAAAGACCACGATATTTGACCGTTAAGAGACATGCGAAAGTAGCTCTAGACAATAGTCAGATAATTTTGGATTATGAAAACAATTGTTTGTAATAGATAATGTTACAAGTAAGTTTTATTCTTGGTGGTACATTTATTTTGAACATGCTATTCAAATGCACGTTGGTCAGCAAATAATTCTGAATTTGATATGCATACAACACAAAAACAATTCACGTGTAGATACATTTCTACCTAATATAATAAATTTGATTTTTATGTCTTAAAACTTGTTCATTTACCTGTAAAACAACGTGAAGTGCTGCGATTTTCTCACGTGAAGTGACGCAATATTTCTCTGTACTCAGAGTCACTTCAGGCACTCCAAACTCACTCAAAGTCAAACTATTTGTCTCCAAGTTACTCTCACCAAGAGTAAAGTGAAAACTTCTTGTTTTTTGCATAATCTTCCAGGCCTGTACTGTAGCATTTCAGATACGATTTACCACCTTTGACCATTACAAAAAATCATTTTTCACTCTGGCTGTTGTCCAGTAGAACTCATTACCATCTCATGTAATCAGTGCAGATATAATTTCTGTATCTGCATCAATGTTTCATTCATAAATAATATATACTTGCTTTTTTCCTGTTTTTAAACCTACTAATATCCTCCTTTCTGCATGACAGTAAGATTTACATACATGTATACACATATTTTGCAGGGATTTTAAGGTGTAGGTTTTGCACCTTTTTTATCACCAGGTGGACTGAGTAACTTGAAAAACATGACAGTCTTTTATTTTTAAACCTCCCATGCATGGCCATAATGTTTTGAACTGTAGCCATTACAGTAGATGTGTGTCCCTTGATGAAATGGCTGATGTAGAAACAAATATAACAACAGAATGTTATTCTTGTGGTCAACCCTATTATAGAAATCAGTAGAATTTGATAACATGTAACAACTGTCCATGTTGGTTACAGTACAATTCTGTACTTGTTCGAGACCACCAAACATGGATGACCATCAAACTGGACACTTGCAAAAATGCATGATTATGTTGTTAACCTTTACAATCATATGTTGTACATCCAACAAACATTTCATTTCCGTCAACAAAGTGCAACAACAACAGTTCAATTTAACTTATTTGGCCAGAAATCTCACCATTTGTTTTGTCAGTCACTGAAAGCATGTTTACATTGTATGGGGAAGGAGAAAGCGACAGACTGTGCATGTGTAATATTTCTGTGAGGCCCAGCAAATAAAATTCACAAATAGTTGAAAAAATTTACACAATTTAAAAGCTAACATCACAATAAAAATCTATTAAAACTAGCTCTCTGGAAACATGGTACAGTTGGTCAATAAAATACCCCCCCCCCCAAATGCTCTTTCTATGACCAAGAAATTTAAAGGTGAGAGGAATGGATATGGTATAGTTTCTAATTTAATAAGATATAAGTATTTCATGAGATATAATTAGGCAAGGTAGCGGTATGGTTCTTGGGCATGTACTTCCCATCATTGTACTCTATCACTGTATGATGTTTCAAGTACTTCCCTTCAGTACTTTTGAAGTTATGCTATGGAGATGATTATGTTCTGTCCAAGATAAATCAATAAAGGGAGACAATTAAATAAACAACACACAGAGTTATTGTCCTTGGGCACTGCACTTCCCGTGTGTCTTCTCGCGCCTTCTTTCGTATGAAAGACGATGGATTTTTGACTGACGGCGAAATCGCCAAGACTTGTAATGAAGCCGCTCCACCTACTTACGTACGATAGCCAACAGACGACGGTCAGTTTTTTATTGAAACGGCAAAATTGCCGGGTCTCGTGACGCATAGCAGAAAATTCCCGCGGGTCAAATTGACACACAGTACATTTTACTGCATCGTCGGAACCCACGGCTAATTCCTGCCGCTTCTCTCCGTCAATTCAATTAGGTAATGAATAGCCTGGGTTAACGAGGATGATTTTATTGCAGGTCAAATAAGGGTATTTTCTCTATTTTCAGGACCTGAAAACGTTTAAAAAAAAATTACGGTCGGTGGCAAAAAATTACGCTCGGTCTGGCCATCCGAAACACAACTTTTTTTTTAGGCCATATCAACAAATATTTTCTCTGAGTTTGAGTTGAAATTAAGGTTTCTGTAACGTACATTATTCATCAACATTTCAACGAACATTTTCTTAGCATTTAAAACCACATTCTCATTTACATTTAAAATGAACTTCTTCTTTAACATATCAACTAACTTTTTCCTTAAAATTGGAACTGAGATATTTCTTAAAAGACATTTTGTTAACTGCACAACTCCCTTTGGTGGACCCACAGATATCACGTGACTGGTCAGCATCCCTCAATTCGAGGCTCCTTCATTAACATTTCAACGAACATTTTCTCAACATTTAAAACTACATTCTCCTTTACATTTGAAATGAACTTCTTTAACATTACAACGAATATTTTCCTTAAAACTGAAATAAAGGTTTCCTTAAAGGACAATATTCATTGACATTTCAACAGACGTTTTCTTAACATTTAAAACAACATTCTCTGTTAACATTCTCAAAATGAACTCTTTTTTCAATTTCTACTATAGTTTTCCTTAAAATGAAAATGAGATATTCTTTAACGGACATTATACATAAACATTTCAACGTATATTTTCTTATCATTTAAAACCACATTCTCCTTATATAACATCTTTAAAATGATCTTTTTTTTTTCATTTTCAACTCACATTTCCCTTAAAATTGAAATTGACAGAAACAGACATTAGAAATTAACATTTCAACAGACATTATTTTCAATAGGCCTTGGCCTTCAATATATATATAATAATAGCATGTTATCCTTTCGACCATAACATCATCGCTACTCTTTACAGGTGAAAACACCTGTATAATCACGTGACCTAACCATATTAAGCAGTCACATTGCCCGTGCAAAATCATAGTTATTCTAGCGACCGTCGCTACAAGACTGTATAGTTGTGTTGGTAAGTTATTTTGTCTACTGCCACGTGTTGTATTTTGTACCACGTTTTCACTCTAACATTATTAGAGTTGAATGTTTGAATTTCTTTTCATTTATTTTGCGTTCTTTGGCACCTTGTTCTATTTATTTTATGCAGAAGTTCTTTTGAGTTTCTGTTTATTTTAGTTGTGCACAGTGGTACTCTGTCCACCCATTCGAAAACTTCTGTGGTTTTTTCTTTGGTACAGGCTTGCCTCTACTGTATTCATGTCTTAGCAAAAAAAGGGGAAGGACGATGTCCTTTCGTTATTTGGAGACACTTCCGAAGAGGATAAATCTTTTTCTGGCTTCGAGTCGGAAGATGCGTTTTCTCACAAAACCAAACCAAAGCCCAATAGTGTAGTTAAATTAGTCACAAAGAAAGATAATCTAAAAATAACTCTAAGTTGGGAAAACCCCACACAGAGTCATGTGCAAATGCTTCTTCCGGGGGTACTTCTGGTGCAAAAATGGGCAAGAAACAGGTAGAGGTAAATAACATTGTTGATTTAGATAATTTATCGCAAAACAATGTTTTTAAATTAAGACACGTGTTAGGCGTTGCCTCACATCAATATGGGAATGAAAATTGTAATACTGCTGCCCAAAACGTTGACACAGACCCGTTTTCCTGGCTGTATGATGATGAAAATGACGAGCCAAACACTTTGTTAACTGCATGTAAGGTTGACCAACAATTTACTGATGCATTATTTGAATGTGATTCAAATTTTGATTCCTCTCAAAATTTACCTGGTTCAAATGATATTTTCTCTCAAGATGACTGGGATATACCGAAATTAAAAGCCCCAGATAGGGGCACAAATATAAGTGAATCCCTTGCCGGTTTGATTAACACAGCATGCACAAATCAATGCCAGGTAAATGAAATCACTGAGAAGTACAAGGTCCCAGCTAACTGTGACCAAATGTGAGTAATTCTCAAAAACTGATCACTTCCTTTAAAGAATGGAAAGCATTAACAAGAGACTTATGGGTCTTAGAGGCTGTTCAAGGTTATAAGATTGTGTTTGATGAAATAACCATGCAAACGTTATATCCTTAAATTAAATTAATTTCAACTAGAGCTATCACTAAATGTGATTAATACCCCCAAAAGGATTGCTTTATAAACTGAAGAAGTTCGTAGTAACATAATACCTTGCAAACAAACTAAAAAGAGATATTGTTCTTAGCAGTTCCTCTCATTGTGCTTGACCATTGTATGAAGCTGTATTGAATTCCAACTTGTAGTTTTCGAAAAATGCTCCAGACAGGGAAAAGTAACAAAGGGCAATAACACTGTAATTAGTCAAGATGGAGTTATGGTTCCTGTGCACTGCACTCCCTCTCACTGTGCTTGACCATTGTATGAAGTTGTATTGAATTCCAACCAGAAGTTTTCAAGTTATGCTCCGGACAAGGAAAAGTAACAAAGGGTAATAACTCTGTAATGAGTCAAGATGGAGTTATAGTTCCTGTGCACTGCACTTCCTCTAAATGTACTTGACCATTGTATGAGGTTGTACTGAATTCCAACTAGTAGTTTTCAAGTTATGCTTCGGACAAGGAAAAGTAACAAAGGGCAATAACTCAGGAAATACTCAAGATAGAGTTATAGTTATTGTACACTGCACTTCCTCTGAGTGTGCTTGATCATTGTATGAAGTTGTATTGAATTCCAACCAGAAGTTTTCAAGTTATGCTCCGGACAAGGAAAAGTAACAAAGGGCAATAACTCTGTAATTAGTCAAGATGGAGTTATAGTTCTTGTGCACTGCACTTCCTCTCAATGTGCTTGACCATTGTATGAAGTTGTATTGAATTCCAACCAGTAGTTTTCAAGTTATGCTCCGGACAAGTAAAAGTAACAAAGGGCAATAACTCAGTAAATACTCAAGATAGAGTTATAGTTCTTGTACACTGCACTTCCTCTGAGTGTGCTTGATCATTGTATGAAGTTGTATTGAATTCCAACTAGTAGTTTTCAAGTTATGCTCCGGACAAGGAAAAGTAACAAAGGGCAATAACTCTGTAATTAGTCAAGATGGAGTTATGGTTCTTGTGCACTGCACTTCCTCTCAATGTGCTTGACCATTGTATGAAGTTGTATTGAATTCCAACTGGTAGTTTTCAAGTTATGCTCCGGACAAGGAAAAGTAACAAAGGGCAATAACTCTGTAATTAGTGAAGATGGAGTTATAGTTCCTGTGCACTGCACTTCCTCTCAATGTGCTTGACCATTGTATGAAGTTGTATTGAATTCCAACCAGTAGTTTTCAAGTTATGCTCCGGACAAGGAAAATGCAACAGACCGCCCGACCGACCGCCCGACAGACCAACCACCGGGTGACTCCTATATACCCCCCTAAACTTCGTTTTGGGGGTATAATAAAGATGAAGAAGATTTAGTAGACCAAGAAGTCAAATCTTTAATTAAAGAAGGTGCAATTTTTCCATGTAAGAAACAAAATGGTGATTTTATATCAAATATTTTTCTAGTTCCTAAGCCAAATGGAAAATTTAGACCAGTGATTAATTTAAAGCACCTTAACAAATACGTACATTACGAGCATTTCAAACAAGAAACATTTCCATTTGTTTTAGATTTGATACAGAAAAATGATTTTTTCATCCTTAGACTTAAAATCTGCTTATTTCTCAATTCCGATCCATCCAGAAAATCAGAAATACTTGAAATTCATATGGAAAGGGAGCTTACTTTGCTTTAGTTGTCTCCCCTTTGGACTTTCTTCGGCACCTTTTGTGTTTACCAAAATTCTTAAGCCAGTCTATGCCTTTTTCAGACAACTAGGAACAAGGTGTTCTTATTATATTGATGACTCTATCAATATGAATCAAGATACCAGGATTGTTCAAATATGAATGCATGTAGAACGTTATCTCGCTCAATAATGAGAAGATCAGGGAATCAAGATTATTGGGTAGATAAACAAGTTAGCTTTACATTGATACCACACCCATTAAAATCCGTTCACTTTAGCTGTGTCTATCGCTCGCTAAACATTACCTACTTGTGTATACTAATACAACAATGGTTGGAAGAAGGTCAGCGTACAACGTTGAAATACGGTCCTATATTAAGATACGTTGTATTCTTGGCATAGGGTGTAAAGATATTTTTGATGAAATATGTTCTGTTCATGGGCATAATGAAATGTCTTTTTCGACAGTTATTCGTTGGTTTAAGAAATTCAAATGTGGGTTAGTTTCAACAGAAGATGCACTACATGGCCGTCAGCCGAAAACAGCAACGTCTGCCAATATGGTTGCTAGAGTGAAAGAAATAGTTGCTACTGATGCAAGATACACCGCTAGGCAAATAGCAATATGGTTGGCACCTCATTACGAGCAGCTCATGCAATTCTGAAATGTAATTTGAAAATGAGAAAGATCTGTGCTAGATGGATTCCCCATCTGTTGACAGATGAGCAGAAAAAGTCACGAGTGCAATGCTCGAAAATGTTGCTTAAACAGTTTCCAAATTACAATGCACGGTCTTTTGCAAATGTCGTCACTGGTGACGAGACATGGGTTCACTTTTTTGAGCCCAAACGAAAGATTCAGAACAAAATATGGGCAACAAAGTCTGGCAAAAGACCATGCATTGCAAAGCGGACCATGAGTGTCAAGAAGGTAATGTATGCCATATTCTTCACAAATCAGGGTCCTGCCATTCAGGTTGCTGTACCTAAAGGCAAATCCGTAAATGCGAAGTTTTACAAGACTAAAGTTCTTTGAAAACTGAAGAAATATTTCAAAAATCGAAGACCTGCAACTGGTTTGGCCAATGTAAGATTCCTACATGACAATGCGTCATCGCATAAGGCGTCTATTGTACCAGACTTTCTGAAGCAGGAAAAGGTTGTTGTGCTCCCTCACCCTCCATATTGGCCTGACCTTGCCCCGTGTGACTTCTTTTTCCTTCTTCAAACACCTCTATTCTGCAATATTCCACTGTCTTTATAGTATACCTAGACAAGAGGGCCAAGATGGCCCTATATCGCTCACCTTGGTACAAGTCCACTTGCCTGGTGAAAGATCACTAGATAATGTTATATACCAAATAAATTTTCGTATATACGCCTTTGTAAAACAAATGATTCCCCCCCCCCCCCCGGCAAGGTCAATTTTGATCCCAGGGGCATAATTTGAACAAACTTTGAAGAGGTCTACTAGGCAATGCTACATGCCAATTATCTATGCTCTAGGCCTTGTGATTTCAGACAAAAAGATTTTTAAAGTTTTCCCTATATAAGCCTATGTAAAACTAAGTGACCCCCGGTGCGGGGTCAATTTTGACCCGGGGGTCATAATTTGAACAAACTTGGTGGAGGTACACTAGCCAATGCTACATGCCAAATATCTAAGCTCTAGGCCTTGTGGTTTCAAAGAAGAAGATTTTTAAAGTTTTTACTATACAAGTCTATGTAAAACTAAGTGACCCCCTGTGCGGGGTCAATTTTGATCCGCGGGTCATAATTTGAACAATCTTGGGAGACTAGCCAATGCTACATGCCAAATATCTAAGCTCTAGGCCTTGTGGTTTCAGAGAAGAAGATTTTCAAAGTTTTTCCTACATAAGCCTATGTAAAACTAAGTGACCCCCCGTGTGGGGTCAATTTTGATCCGGGGCTCATTTGAACAATCTTGGTAGCGGTCCACTAGCCAATGCTACATGCCAAATATCTAAGCTCTAGGCCTTGTGGTTTCAGAGAAGAAGATTTTTAAAGTTTTTCCTATATATTCCTATGCAAAACTAAGTGACCACCCCCGCGGGATCAATTTTAACCCGGGGGTCATAATTTGAACAATCTTGGTAGAGGTCCACTAGACAATGCTACATGCCAAATATCTTAGCTCTAGGCCTTGTGGTTTCAGAGAAGAAGATTTTTAGAGTTTTTCCTATATATGCCTATGCAAAAACTAAGTGCCCACCCGCGCGGGGTCAATTTTGAACAATCTTGGTAGAGGTCCACTAGACAATGCTACATGCCAAATATCTAAGCTCTAGGCCTTGTGGTTTCAGAGAAGAAGATTTTTAAAGTTTTTCCTATTTGTTGCCATAGCAACCAGAGTTCTGCATGGAATGGAATTCTTTGAACAATTTTGGTAGAGCTTCATGCAAGGAACATTCCTGCATAGTTTTATCAACATTGGCCTAGAGGTTTCAGAGGAGATGTCATTTGAATCAAAATGTTGACGGACGACGGACAATCATCGATCAGAAAAGCTCACCCTGGCATAGCCAGGTGAGCTAAAAAGACTATGAAAATGCCTTCAAGGATTAGATTAGAAGACTGATACTTTGCATATCTGTTGATTGTGAATACTTCGAGGGACAAAACAAAATTTTCATTGAAATCTATCAAGGATACATTTTTACGTGCTTAGATGCATTCATATTAGACACAAATGTCAACAAGACTGTGACGCAATGTATGGTAAATTGCAGCGTTTAGGATTTGTTGTTAATGATGAAAAACCAGTTGACATACCCACACAAAAAATCAAGTTCTTTGGATATTTGCTCGATTCAGTTTTATTTATGTTTTTTATACCAGATGATAAAGTTGAGAAGATTTCTAAGCTAGCTTCAAATTTATTGACACAAGATAGTGTTAAAATCAGAGATCTAGCCTCTTTCATAGGCCTTTTGATTAATGCTTTTCATGCCATCCTTGAGGCTCCATTACATTACAGAAGCCTTGAACGTTTGAAAGTAGAGGGTTTAGATCAGTATGGTGATTACAAAGCTTTGGTAAAACTTTCCATTGAAGCGTTCATTGAAATAAAATGGTGGCTTAATAATGTTAGAATAAAAAATGGTAAGAAAATTAGACAAGAGCCTATTCATCATGGGTACAATGTGATGCGTCCAACTGTGGTTGGGGAGCATATCAAGTTAAATCTTCACAAAGCATTGGTAGCAGATGGAAATCATCTGAATCAGCCAATCATATCAATTACATTGAGCTACTTGCTGTTTTCTTTGCCTTAGAGTCATTTTATTCTAAGGTACAGATGGGATATTCATGTAGGGATTCAGTCGGACAATACAACTGCAATTGCCTACGTCAATAAAATGGGGGGCATGTGCTCAATTCCAATGGATATCTTAGCTAAGAAGATTTGGCAATGGTGCTTAGAAAGAAACATTTTTGTCAAAGCTTTTCATCTGCCAGGTTCATCAAATATTCAAGCAGATTTTGACTCTCGCCATTTTTCTGATACAACTGAATGGATGTTGAAAAAAGGTATCTTTATCAGACTATCAAAACATTTCTTACAACCCAATGTAGACTTGTTTGCTTCCAGACTAAATACACAAGTACATTGTAATGTGTCATGGATGCCTGATCCAGAGGCATGGCCAGTTAATGTTTTTTCTTTAAACTGGAAAAAATTTACTCCATACATTTTTCCACCTTTCAAGCTATTGAGCAAGGTTCTGAATAAAATAAAAGATGACAGAGTAGATAGAGCACTTCTTGTTTGTCCGTTTTGGACAAATCAGACTTGGTTGCCAATGTTTTTAATTAAATAGTCTAATTTCTTTCCCAGTTAGATTACCCAGACATACAGACTTACTGAGCCTACCACACAATGCAAGCCTCCATCCACTTGGAAAACAACTCCAGATGATTGGAGCAGTTGTATCAGGAAACAACTCGAGAATCGAGGAATTCCACAAGGAGCTATTGACATTATCTTCATCAGTTGGCATGCAGGAACAAGAAAGCAATATCAGTCTGCTTGGAAAAAGTGGAGTTTGTGGTGTAATTTTAGGAACTGTAATCCGGTTTCACAAGCTGAAACAGATATAGTGTCTTACTTTTTTCTCAAGAATTTAAACAAATCATAATTTATAGTGTGATTTCCACTCACAAAGCTGTGTTATTTGAAACATTTAAACTTATTCATCAGGACTGGAATTTTACTTCTCACATTGTTACGCGTTTGATGAAGGGACTGTTTGTGAACAATCCTCCAAAACCAAGATATAACTTTACTTGGGATGTTTCCAAAGTGCTAAATCTCATCTCTCAGTGGATGCCATTGAAGTCTTTATCTTTGAAGATTCTAACTTTTAAATTAGTAACTCTTTTAGCATTATGTATAGCAGCTCGTGCTCAGACTTTGAAGGCGCTGCGAGAAGACAATCTTTGTTTTAAAGGTGACAAGTGGTTTGTTTTTGTGGGGATAGACTCAAATGCTCTAAAGCTGGAACCCCATTTACATTTGAACTAAAGTGTTTTGAAAAAGTTGAATTGTGTCCAGTAAGGACATTGACTTTTTATTTGAAACATACAAAATCCCTAAGAAAGGATAATCAGCTACTTATATCTTTTGTAACTTTTAAGGCTGTTACTACAAGTTCTATTGCTAGGTGGCTGAAAGCTGTACTTAGTCAAGCAGGGATTGATGTAAATGTATACAAAGCTCATTCTTTCAGAGCTGCATCTTCATCTGCTGCTTTAAGAGCAGGCTGTAAGCTGTCTGATGTATTAAAAACTGGACTGGTCTTCGGCAAAGAATTTTCATAAGTTTTACTTCAGGGAAGTTGAACAAGATAGTACAAATTTTGGAAGTTCTGTCTTAATAGTAGAAATGATTTGTAATTTGATTGTGTATTTCTATATTCTAGATGATGAGCTTCTTGCATCTATGACATGAATTATTGATCAGTGTCAGTATACATTGTATGTTATTGCTATTATGTATTAAATTCTGATTGAAATTTATTCTGTTCATGTTGTCTCTTTAAAGATGCTATTATTAAATATATTGAAGGCCAAGGCCTATTGAAAATAATGGTGACCCCATCCAAGCACTTGTTGTGAAGGATGGGGGTCATTATTTATTGGAAATAGGCCAGAGGCCGAAATATGTATCAACGCTCCCTCTTTTACTTTTCTTGGAATATTGTACACCCTTCCCTGCTTCCTTGATAGCCAACATGAACCTTTAAAACTATGATTTTGCACCGGCAATGTGACTGCTTTATATGGCTAGGTCACGTGATTATACAGGTGTTTTCACCTGTAAAGAGTAGTGATGATGTTACGGTCGAAAGGATAACATGCTATTATTATATATATTGAAGGCCAAGGCCTATTTCCAATAATGACCCCCATCCTTCACAACAAGTGCTTGGATTGGGTCTCCATTTTCTTAACATTTAAAACCACATTCTCCATAACATTTAACATGACCTTCTTCTTTATCATAACAACTAACATTTTCCTTAAAACTGAAATTGAGATATTCCTTAACGGACATTAGACATTAACATTTTAACAGATATTTTATTAACATTTAAAACCACATTCTCCATTACATTTAACACGACCTTCTTCTTTATCATAACAACTAACATTTTCCTTAAGATTAAAATTCAGATTATCTTAATGGACATTATTTCAATGTACATTTTATTTAAAACCATATTCTCCCTTACACTTAAAATGAACTTCTTCTTTAACATAAATAACATTCCAAGCAAGAGCTGTCACATGACAGCACCCTCGACAATTCGAAAGCTTGTCAGTAAAATGTTTTTTTTTGTCTAAGAACAGGACTGGTGTATTGTGTAATTGTCTATAAGAATTAAGGTCAAATATATGAAACTTGTTGAAAGACCTCTGTAAATGTACATTACGTTCAAAGCCTTACCCTGGATTCTGTAAGCCAACTGGAGGCGGGTGGGGGTGGGGATGGGGGATAATTTCAAAGCAATACATGACCTTGTATATTTGATCATGAATAACTTTGTAACATTTCAAAATTGATATATGCATAAAATTAAAAAAGCATAACTGCTGCATGTTGAATAATTATTTTATGACATTAAAAAAAAAAAGCCATTTCAAATATTTCAGTCTGGTAAAAACTGTGAAAAAATTCTATGTTCAAAAAGGGCATAAATATGTCGAAAATCAAAAACAGTGGTGAAGCTGTTGATAGTAAACATACATTTAAGTTTCAAGTCAAAATGTTCGATAGTATTCAAGATATTAGACTTTATAAAAATCTTTCACTAAAATTCTAAGAAAAATCCAAACAGAGTTAAAGGGATTGTTTCCCCAGGTGTAGATGTTGATGGCAAAGACATATTTTGAGTTTCAAGTCAATACCTTTGATAGTATTCAAGATATTTGACTTTATTAAACACTTTAACCAAAAGTTCTAAGTTAAAACAGGACATAAATCTGTCAAAAATCAAAACAGAGTTATGGGGATTGTTTCCTCAGGTGTAGATGTTGATGGTAAAGATATTTTTGAGTTTCAAGTCAATACCTTTGATATTATTCAAGATATTTGACTTTATAAAAAACTTTAACCAAAAATTAAAAGTTAAAAATAGGGATGTCATTGATTAAAATTTTTGCATCAATATATCAATTTAGAAATATCGACGATACAGCAATATATCGATACATGGACGTAAAATAGTCACTGACTACATATTCTACCAAATCTCTTGACTTTATTTGTACTAAACATATGGTTCTGGTGTATAATATATATCAACCCTTGCAGTGCTGAAATATTTTTGCCTATGAGACGACATTTCATTAAATTATCATTCGTTAGAAAAACAGTGAACTCTGGGTAGAGTGATTGTTGATATTCTGGTTAAGTTTTGATGGAATTTTCGAACGTGAAACTGTAGATCATTGCACGGTGCAACATTATTTTGATATTTGATTTTTCAAAACGGCAATCGATATCGAATCGAAAATGTTTCATCGTTGATATATCGATATCGTTTGAATCGATTACAATCCCTAGTTAAAAAGGGGCACAAATCTGTCAAAAATCAAAACAGAGGTATGGGGATTGTTTCCTCAGGTGTAGATGTTTATGGTAAGACATATTTTTAGTTTCAAGTCAATACCTTTGATAATATTCAAGATATTTGACTTTATAAAAAACTTTAACCAATGCAGATGCCGACGCCGGGGCGAGTTCAATAGCCTCCTTATTCTTCGCTTAGTCGAGCTAAAAATTGGAATTGAGATATTTTTGAATGGTACTGAAGCTTCTCATAAATTGGTTGCTGAGAAATTATCTGAACACAAAGGTACTTTTCTTAGGTGAACCTTAGAATTATAAACAGCATTTCAGAGGCTTTTACATATGCAAAATAATGGTGTGGTCATAAATGTGAACATTTACAGCCCAGTTTGCATCATAAGCACACTAGATATGGCAAAATTAGTCTTATTGTCTATTTAGCCATATTTGAGATTGTCAGCATTTACAGACAGCCTAAAAATGTAAATATTTCTCAGAAAAGAGAGATAATAAGCACAGATGAATTGTCATTATTATTCAACAGCATAAAGCACGATTCTCTTTCTTATACAAATTTCAGAAATTAAACATACCGGTATGTCTGCCAACATCTAAGCTACAAGGATTATTAATGTATATGGTACTGTACTACCGGTATGTCTGCCAACATCTAACCTACAAGGATTATTGATGTATATGGTACTGTACTACCGGTATGTCTGCCAACATCTAAGCTACAAGGATTACTGATGTATATGGTACTGTACTACCGGTATGTCTGCCAACATCTAAGCTACAAGGATTATTAATGTATATGGAAATGTACTACCAGTATGTCTGCCAAAACATCTAAGCTACAAGGATTATTAATGTATATGGAAATGTACTACCATACCGTCTGCCAACATCTAAGCTACAAGTATTATTAATGTATATGGTACTGTACTACCATACCGTCTGCCAACATCTAAGCTACAAGGATTATTAATGTATATGGTACTGTACTACCGGTATGTCTGCCAACATCTAAGCTACAAGGATTATTAATGTATATGGAAATGTACTACCGGTATGTCTGCCAAAACATCTAAGCTACAAGGATTATTAATGTATATGGAAATGTACTACCGGTATGCCTGCCAACATCTAAGCTACAAGGATTATTAATGTATATGGAAATGTACTACCATACCGTCTGCCAACATCTAAGCTACAAGTATTATTAATGTATATGGTAATGTACTACCGGTATGTCTGCCAACATCTAACCTACAAAGATTATCAAATTAGCCAAATATCTAAGCTCTAGGCCTTGTGGTTTCAGAGAAGAAGATTTTTAAAGATTTTCCTATATAAGTCTATCTAAAACTAAGTGACCACCCGCGCGGGGTCAATTTTGACCAGGGGGTCATAATTTGAACAATCTTGGTAGAGGTCCACTAGACAATAATACATGTCAAATATCTATATGGAACAGCTTTGGTGCAAAAATTACATTGAGCATTCTGACATCCCATCTTGCATTGTTACGTGTGTATTTGTCCATCTGATATTATAAGTTTCTTTTTTGTATGTTCTATGCTTAAAACTGGAGAAATGATTACACCTTTCTGAGAGATGAATTGTTGCATTCTACATTATTTTATATATCAGTGTTCTGTATTTGCTATTAAACTGAACTTCTATTTAAAGATGATTGAGTAAATGGTCGAAATTAAGTTGAACAACCTGACTGCATTGTTTGGCTGTCATTCATACCCTCATTATAACATTCTATAAATGATACTGGATCGCAATGTATATCTTAATAACTGCGTTTGTCATACTTGAAATGTATGATTTTAATGTCTTTAAACATATTAGCCAACTGCTAATATAGTCCATACTGACATAGGCATAATATATCTAAGCTAAACAATGCATGCCAGTTGGACGAACAATGCATGTCATCACGCACTGTTGAAATGTGCACTCGCATTATTACACGGCGGACATTCTTAATGTGGCGTCATAACAATATCTTTAAACATTTAAAATGAGATTATCTGTAACATATTCTTCAACAGTTCAGCAGACGTTCTTAACATTAAAAATGACACATGGCGCAGCAGACATTCTTAACATTTAAAATGTAAACGTGGCGTCATAATAATTTCTATTAACATTTAAAATGAGATTATCTCTTACATATTCTTTAAGCATACAGCACACATTCCTAATATTTAAAATAACACATGGTGCAGTGAACATTCTTAACATTTAAAATGAAATGTGGCGTCGTAACAATATCTTTTAACATTTAAAATGAGATTTTCATACACATTTTAACAAACCTTTCCATAACAATTGCTTTAAACATTTAAAATGAGATTTTCTGTAACATTTTAACTCTCATAACATTTAAAATGACGTGTTCCTTAACATTTTCTTTAACATTTCTGCAGACATTTTATTAACAGTTCTTCAACAATCTTTTTTAAGATTTTCCGTAACATTTCTGCAGACATTTTATTAACATTTAAAACTAGAACTGTCACAAGAGTGATGAATTATACCCCCACAATACAGCTTTGTCACAGAAGTATGGCAACCATAAGAAAGGAATGGCCACAAGGACATAGAGTTGAGTTATTATACAATAACTTGTGTAAATGTATTGTTTTAATAGCATACAAAATGTGTAAGGTTGACCTTGACCCTTGTGACCTTGACCCCCAATTTTTTTTGCTACAATTAATTAACAATTTTTTTATTTTTTTTTAGTAACAGTGAGCTTGACCTTGACCCTAGTGACCTTGACCCCAAAATTTTTTTTTGCTTAAAACAATCTAAAAACCAAAAATAAATAAAAATCTATTATTAGTAACAGTGACCTTGACCCCGAAATTTTTTTTTTGCTTAAAACAATCAAAAAACTAAAAATAGATAAAAATCTAGTTATAGTAACACTGACCTTGACCTTGACCCTAGTGACCTTGACCCCGAAAATTTTTTTTGCTTAAAACAATCTAAAAACCAAAAATAAATAAAAATCTATTTATAGTAACAGTGACCTTGACCTTGACCCTAGTGACCTTGACCCCGAAAATCTTTTTTTTCCTTAAAAGAATCTAAAAACTGAAAATAAATAAAAATCTATTTTTAGTCACAGTGACCTTGACCCTAGTGACCTTGACCCTGTGACCCAAAGCTTCCTCTCCACCCAAGCTACCTACACACCAAGTTTCATTACAATTGGTCACTCCTAACTCAAGTTATTGAGCAAAAACCATTTTTCTATTTTTAGTTACAGTGCCCTTGACCTTGAACCTAGTGACCCCAAATGCAATCCCAAGCTTCCTCTCTACACAAGCTACCTACACACAGAGTTTGATTGCAATTAGTCACTCCTAACTTGAATCATTGAGCAGAAACCATTTTTCTATTTTTAGTAACAGTGACCTTGACCCTAGTGACCCCAAATGCAATCCCAAGCTTCCTCTTCACACAAGCTACCTACACACCAAGTTTCATTGTAATTGGTCACTCCTAACTTGAGTTATTGAGCGGAAACCATTTTTCTATTTTTAGTAACAGTGACCTTGACCCTGGTGACCCCAAAGTTGAACTTGACCTGTATTTCATGAAGTTGCACGTGTGTACCAAAAATTATTCAAAAGGGTAAAGTCGTTCATGAGTTATCATCCGGAAACCATGAAAACCAACAGACCGACCGACCGACAAGCTCACTCCTATATACCCCCCCCCAAAACTTCGTTTTGTGGGGGTATAATGAACACTTTCTGAAACAAGTTTTTTCAACATTTAGAATAAGATTTTCTCTAACATTTTCTTTAACATTTTAGCACACTTAACATTTAAAATGACACAAGCCTTAACATTTTCTTCAACAGTTCAGCGGACGTTCTAAACATTTAAAATGACACATGGAGCAGCCGACATTCCTAACACATTTAAAATGAAATGTGGCGTCGTAACAATTTCTTTTAACATTTAAAATGAGATTTTCATTCACATTCTAACAAACCTTTCCATAACAATTGCTTTAAACATTTAAAATGAGATTTTCTGTAACATTTTAACCCAATGACGTGTTCCTTAACATTTTCTTTAACATTTCTGCAGACATTTTATTAACATTTAAAATGAACAAGTTCTTTAACAATTTTTTTTTAGATTTTCCGTAACATTTTCTTTTAACATTTCTGCGGACATTTTTTAACATTTAAAATGAACATGTTCTGTAACAAGTTTTTTGAACATTTAGAATCAGATTTTCTGTAACATTTTCTTTAACAGTTTAGCACTCTTAACATTTAAAATGACACGAACCTTAACATTTTCTTCAACAGTTCAGCGGACATTCTTAACATTTAAAATAACACATGGTGCAGCAGACATTCTAAACATTTAAAATGAAACATGGCGTCATAATAATTTCTTTTAACATTTAAAATGAGATCATCTCTAACATATTCTATTACAATTCAACGGACATTCTTAACATTTAAAATGACACATGGAGCAGCTGACATTCTTCACATTTAAAATGAAATGTGGAGTCATAACAATATCTTTTAACCTTTAAAATAAGATTATCTGAAACATATTCTTCCACAGTTCAGCGGACGTTCTTGACATTTAAAATGACACATGGAGAAGCGGACATTCCTAACATTTAAAATGAAATGTGGCGTCGTAACAATTTCTTGTTAAAATGAGATTTTCATTCACATTTTAACAAACCTTTCCATAACAATTGCTTTAAACATTTAAAATGAGATTTTCTGTAACATTTTAACTTTCATAACATTTAAAATGACGTGTTCCTTAACATTTTCTTTAACGTTTCTGCAGACATGATATTAACATTTAAAATGAACAAGTCATTTCTGCGGACATTTTTTAACATTTAAAATGAACATGTTCTGTAACAAGTTTTTTGAACATTTAGAATCAGATTTTCTGTAACATTTTCTTTAACAGTTTAGCACTCTTAACATTTAAAATGACACGAACCTTAACATTTTCTTCAACAGTTCAGCGGACATTCTTAACATTTAAAATAACACATGGCGCAGCAGACATTCTTAACATTTAAAATGAAACATGGCATCATAATAATTTCTTTTAACATTTAAAATGAGATCATCTCTAACATATTCTATTACAATTCAACGGACATTCTTAACATTTAAAACGACACATGGAGCAGCTGACATTCTTAACATTTAAAATGAAATGTGGAGTCATAACAATATCTTTTAACCTTTAAAATAAGATTATCTGAAACATATTCTTCCACAGTTCAGCGGACGTTCTTAACATTTAAAATGACACATGGAGCAGCGGTCATTCCTAACATTTAAAATGAAATGTGGCGTCAGAACAATTTCTTTTTAACATTTAAAATGAAATTTTCATTCACATTTTAACAAACCTTTCCATAACAATTATGAGATTTTCTGTAACATTTTAACTTTCATAACATTTAAAATGACGTGTTCCTTAACATTTTCTTTAACGTTTCTGCAGACATGATATTAACATTTAAAATGAACAAGTTCTTTAACAATTTTTTTTAGATTTTCCGTAACAATTTCTTTTAACATTTCTGCGGACATTTTTTAACATTAAAAATGAACATGTTCTGTAACAAGTTTTTTGAACATTTAGAATCAGATTTTCTGTAACATTTTCTTTAACAGTTTAGCACTCTTAACATTTAAAATGACACGAACCTTAACATTTTCTTCAACAGTTCAGCGGACATTCTTAACATTTAAAATAACACATGGCGCAGCAGACATTCTTAACATTTAAAATGAAACATGGCATCATAATAATTTCTTTTAACATTTAAAATGAGATCATCTCTAACATATTCTATTACAATTCAACGGACATTCTTAACATTTAAAACGACACATGGAGCAGCTGACATTCTTAACATTTAAAATGAAATGTGGAGTCATAACAATATCTTTTAACCTTTAAAATAAGATTATCTGAAACATATTCTTCAACAGTTCAGCGGACGTTCTTAACATTTAAAATGACACATGGAGCAGCGGTCATTCCTAACATTTAAAATGAAATGTGGCGTCGTAACAATTTCTTTTAACATTTAAAATGAGATTTTCATTCACATTTTAACAAACCTTTCCATAACAATTATGAGATTTTCTGTAACATTTTAACTTTCATAACATTTAAAATGACGTGTTCCTTAACATTTTCTTTAACGTTTCTGCAGACATGATATTAACATTTAAAATGAACAAGTTCTTTAACAATTTTTTTAGATTTTCCGTAACAATTTCTTTTAACATTTCTGCGGACATTTTTTAACATTAAAAATGAACATGTTCTGTAACAAGTTTTTTGAACATTTAGAATCAGATTTTCTGTAACATTTTCTTTAACAGTTTAGCACTCTTAACATTTAAAATGACACGAACCTTAACATTTTCTTCAACAGTTCAGCGGACATTCTTAACATTTAAAATAACACATGGCGCAGCAGACATTCTTAACATTTAAAATGAAACATGGCATCATAATAATTTCTTTTAACATTTAAAATGAGATCATCTCTAACATATTCTATTACAATTCAACGGACATTCTTAACATTTAAAACGACACATGGAGCAGCTGACATTCTTAACATTTAAAATGAAATGTGGAGTCATAACAATATCTTTTAACCTTTAAAATAAGATTATCTGAAACATATTCTTCAACAGTTCAGCGGACGTTCTTAACATTTAAAATGACACATGGAGCAGCGGTCATTCCTAACATTTAAAATGAAATGTGGCGTCGTAACAATTTCTTTTAACATTTAAAATGAGATTTTCATTCACATTTTAACAAACCTTTCCATAACAATTATGAGATTTTCTGTAACATTTTAACTTTCATAACATTTAAAATGACGTGTTCCTTAACATTTTCTTTAACGTTTCTGCAGACATGATATTAACATTTAAAATGAACAAGTTCTTTAACAATTTTTTTTAGATTTTCCGTAACAATTTCTTTTAACATTTCTGCGGACATTTTTTAACATTAAAAATGAACATGTTCTGTAACAAGTTTTTTGAACATTTAGAATCAGATTTTCTGTAACATTTTCTTTAACAGTTTAGCACTCTTAACATTTAAAATGACACGAACCTTAACATTTTCTTCAACAGTTCAGCAGACATTCTTAACATTTAAAATAACACATGGCGCAGCAGACATTCTTAACATTTAAAATGAAACATGGCATCATAATAATTTCTTTTAACATTTAAAATGAGATCATCTCTAACATATTCTATTACAATTCAACGGACATTCTTAACATTTAAAACGACACATGGAGCAGCTGACATTCTTAACATTTAAAATGAAATGTGGAGTCATAACAATATCTTTTAACCTTTAAAATAAGATTATCTGAAACATATTCTTCAACAGTTCAGCGGACGTTCTTAACATTTAAAATGACACATGGAGCAGCGGTCATTCCTAACATTTAAAATGAAATGTGGCGTCGTAACAATTTCTTTTAACATTTAAAATGAGATTTTCATTCACATTTTAACAAACCTTTCCATAACAATTGATTTAATAATTTAAAATGAAATTTTCTGTAACATTTTAACCCTCTAAACATTTAAAATGAAACATATCTAAAATGAAATGTGGCTTCATAACAGTATCTTTTAACATTTAAAATAAGATTAGCTGTAACATATTCTTTAACAGTTCAGCGGACGTTCTTAACATTTAAAATGACACATGGAACAGCGGACATTCTTAACATTTAAAATGAAATGTGGCGTTTAACAATATCTTTTAACATTTAAAATGAGATTATCTGTAACATATTTTTCAACAATTCAGCAGACGTTCTTAACATTAAAAATGACACATGGCGCAGCGGACAATCTTAACATTTAAAACGTGGCGTCATAATAATTTATTTTAACATTTAAAATGAGATTATCTCTAACATATTCTTTAACAATTCAGCAGACATTCTTAACATTTAAAATAACACATGGCACAGTGGACATTCTTAACATTTCAATGAAATGTGGCGTTGTAACAATATCTTTTTACATTTAAAATGAGATTTTCATTCTCATTTTAACAAACCTTTCCATAACAATTGCTTTAATTAAACATTTAAAATGAGATTTTCTGTAACATTTTAACTCTCACAACATTTAAAATGACATGTTCCTTAACATTTTCTTCAACATTTCTGCAGACATTTTTAAAATGAACACTTTCTGTCACAAGTTTTTTCAACATTTAGAATAAGATTTTCTGTAACATTTTCTTTAACATTTTAGCACTTTTTAACATTCAAAATGACACAAGCCTTAACATTTTCTTCAACAGTTCAGCGGACGTTCTTAACATTTAAAATGACACATGGAGCAGCCGACATTCCTAACACATTTAAAATGAAATGTGGCATCGTAACAATTTCTTTTAACATTTAAAATGAGATTTTCATCCACATTTTAACAAACTTTTCCATAACAATTGCTTTAAACATTTAAAATGAGATTTTCTGTAACATTTTAACTTTCATAACATTTAAAATGACGTGTTCCTTAACATTTTCTTTATTAACATTTAAAATGAACAAGTTCTTTAACAATTTTTTTTAGATTTTCCGTACATAACATTTTATTTAACATTTCTGCGGACATTTATTAACATTTAAAATGAACATGTTAGAATAAGATTTTCTGTTACATTTTCTTACATTTTAGCACTCTTAACATTTAAAATGACACGAACCTTAACATTTTCTTCAACAGTTCAGCGGACGTTCTTAACATTTAAAATGACACATGGCGCAGCAGACATTCTTAACATTTAGAATGAAACATGGCGTCATAATAATTTCTTTTAACATTTAAAATGAGATTATCTCTAACATACTCTTTAACAATCCAGCGGACATTCTTAACATTTAAAATGACACATGGAGCAGCGGACATTCTTAACATTTAAAATGACACATGGAGCAGCGGACATTCTTAACATTTAAAATGAAATGTGGAGTCATAACAATATCTTTTAACATTTAAAATAAGATTATCTGTAACATATACTTTAACAATTCAGCAGACATTCTTAACATTTAAAATAACACATGGCGCAGCGGACATTCTTAACATTTAAAATGAAATGTGGAGTCATAACAATATCTTTTAACATTTAAAATAAGATTATCTGTAACATATACTTTAACAATTCAGCAGACATTCTTAACATTTAAAATGAAATGTGGCTTCATAACAATATTTTTGACATTTAAAATAAGATTATCTGTAACATAGTCTTCAACAGTTCAGCGGACGTTCTTAACATTTAAAATGACACAATCATGGAGCAGCCGACATTCCTAACACATTTAAAATGAAATGAGGCGTCGTAACAATTTCTTTTAACATTTAAAATGAGATTTTCATTCACATTTTAACAAACCTTTCCATAACAATTGCTTTAAACATTTAAAATGAGATTTTCTGTAACATTTTAACCCTCATAACATTTAAAATGAAACATTCCTTAACATTTTCTTTAACATTTCCGCAGACATTTTATTAACATTTAAAATGAACACGGTCTGTAACAAGTTTTTTCAACATTTAGAATGAGATTTTCTAAAACATTTTTAAAAACATTTTTGCACCCTTAACATTTAAAATGACATGAACCATAACATTTTCTTCAACAGTTCAGAGGACGTTCTTAGAATTTAAAATGACACATGGAGCAGCGGACATTCTTAACATTTAAAATGAGGCGTCATAACAATATCTTTTAACATTTAAAATGAGGTTTTTATTCACATTTTAACAAACCTTTCCATAAC
Source organism: Saxidomus purpurata (assembly GCA_022818135.1). Lineage (NCBI taxonomy): Eukaryota > Metazoa > Mollusca > Bivalvia > Venerida > Veneridae > Saxidomus > Saxidomus purpurata. The sequence continues at coordinate 17,456,955 of JAFMSR010000014.1, forward strand.
AATTCGAGGGGTCAACGTGAAACTATCCTAAGTGTATATACAAAAAGAAGCAGATATGATAGTTTCGCTTGACCCCTCGAATTGCTTTAAACATTTAAAATGAGATTTTCTGTAACATTTTAACTCTCATAACATTTAAAATGACATGTTCTTTAACATTTTCTTTAACATTTCTGCAGACATTTTATTAACATTTAAAATGAACAAGTTCTTTAAACAATTTTTTTAGATTTTCCATTACATTTTCTTTAATATTTCTGCAGACATTTTGTTAACATCTAAAATGAACATGTTCTATAACAATTTTTTTCAACATTTAAAATGAGATTTTCTTTAACATTTTTGCACTCGCCATTTAGTATGACGCAGTCCTCAACATTTTCTTCAACAGTTCAGCGGACATTCTTAACATTTAAAATGACACATGGAGCAGCGGACATTCTTAACATTCAAAATGAAATGTGGCGTCATAATTTCTTTTAACATTTAAAATGAGATTATCTCCAACATATTCTTTAACAATTCAGCGGACATTCTTAACATTTAAAATGAAACATGGTGTCATAATAATTTTTTACATTAAAAATGACACGATCCTTAACATATTCTTTAACAATTCAGCAGACATTCGTAACATTTAAAATGACACATGGAGCAGCGGACATTCTTAACATTTAAAATGAAACATGGCTTCATAATAATTTTTTACATTTAAAATGACACGATCCTTAACATATTCTTTAACAATTCAGCGCACATTCTTAACATTTGAAATGACACACAGAACAGCTGACATTCTTTACATTTAACATGAAACGTGGCGTCGTAACAATTTCTTTTAACATTTAAAATGAGATTATCTGTTATATATTCTTTAACAGTTCAGCGGACATTCTTAACATTTTAAATAACACATGGCGCAGCCAACATTCTTAACATATAAAATGAAACGTGGCGTTGTAGCAATATCTTTTACCATTTAAAATGAGATTATCTGTAACAAATTTTTTAACAATTCAGCGGACATTCTTAACATTTAAAATGACTCATGGAGCAGCGGACATTCCCAACATTTAAAATGAAATGTTGTGTCATAATAATTTCTTTTTCTTTTTACATTTAAAATGGCACGATCCATAACATATTCTTTAATAATTCAGCGGACATTCTTAACATTTAAAATGACACATGGAGCAGCGGACATTCTTAACATTTAAAATGAAACATGGCGTCATAATATCAACATTTAAAATGACACGAGCCTTAACATTTTCTTCAATAGTTCAGCGGACGTTCTTAACATTTAAAATGACACATGGAGCAGCGGACAATCTTAACATTTAAAATGAAATGTGGTGTCATAATAATTTCTTTTAACATTTAAAATGAGCTTATCTCTTAACATATTCTTTAACAATTCAGCAGACATTCTTAACATTTAAAATGACACATGGAGCAGCGGACATTCTTAACATTTAAAATGAAACATGGCGTCATAATAATTTCTTTTAACATTTAAAATGTGATTATCTCTAACATATTCTTTAACAATTCAGTGGACATTCTTTACATTTAAAATGACACATGGAGCAGCGGACATTCTTAACATTTAAAATGAAACATGGTGTCATAATAATTTTTTACATTTAAAATGACACGATCCTTAACATATTCTTTAACAATTCAGCGCACATTCTTAACATTTGAAATGACACACGGAACAGCGGACATTCTTAACATTTAAAATGAAACACGGCGTCATAATAATTTCTTGTAACATTTAAAATGAGATCATCTGTAACATATTCTTTAACAATTCAGCATACATTCTTAACATTTAAAATGTCACATGGAGCAGCGGACATTCTTAACATTTAAAATGAAACATGGCGTCATAATAATTTTTTACATTTAAAATGGCACGATCCTTAACATATTCTATAACAATTCAGCGCACATTCTTAACATTTGAAATGACACACGGAACAGCGGACATTCTTTACATTTAAAATGAAACGTGGCGTCATAACAATTTCTTTCAACATTTAAAATGAGATTATCTGTTATATGTTCTTTAACAGTTCAGCGGACATTCTTAACATTTTAAATAACACATGGTGCAGCCAACATTCTTAACATTTAAAATGAAATGTGGCGTTGTAACAATATCTTTAACCATTTAAAATGAGATTATCTGTCACATATTTTTTAACAATTCAGCGGACATTCTTAACATTTAAAATGACTCATGGAGCAGCGGACATTCTTAACATTTAAAATGAAACATGGCGTCATAATAATTTCTTTTAACATTTAAAATGTGATTATCTCTAACATATTCTTTAACAATTCAGTGGACATTCTTTACATTTAAAATGACACATGGAGCAGCGGACATTCTTAACATTTAAAATGAAACATGGTGTCATAATAATTTTTTACATTTAAAATAACACGATCCTTAACATATTCTTTAACAATTCAGCGCACATTCTTAACATTTGAAATGACACACGGAACAGCGGACATTCTTTACATTTAAAATGAAACGTGGCGTCATAACAATTTCTTTTAACATTTAAAATGAGATTATCTGTTATATATTCTTTAACAGTTCAGCGGACATTCTTAACATTTTAAATAACACATGGCGCAGCCAACATTCTTAACATTTAAAATGAAATGTGGCGTTGTAACAATATCTTTTACCATTTAAAATGAGATTATCTGTCACATATTTTTTAACAATTCAGCGGACATTCTTAACATTTAAAATGACACATGGAGCAGCGGATATTCTTAACATTTAAAATGAAACATGGCGTCATAATATCAACATTTAAAATGACACGAGCCTTAATATTTTCTTAAACAGTTGGGCGGACGTTCTTAACATTTAAAATGACACATGGAGCAGCGGACATTCTTAACATTTCAAATGAAATGTGGCGTCATAATAATTTCTTTCAACATTTAAAATGAGATTATCTCTAACATATTCTTTAACAATTCAGCGGACATTCTTAACATTTAAAATGACACATGGCGCAGCGGACATTCTTAACATTTAAAATGAAACATGGTGTCATAATAATTTTTTACATTTAAAATGACACGATCCTTAACATATTCTTTAACAATTCAGCAGACATTCTTAACATTTAAAATGACACATGGAGCAGCGGACATTCTTAACATTTAAAATGAAACACGGCGTCATAATAATTTCTTTTAACATTTAAAATGAGATCATCTGTAACATATTCTTTAACAATTCAGCATACATTCTTAACATTTAAAATGTCACATGGAGCAGCGGACATTCTTAACATTTAAAATGAAACATGGCGTCATAATAATTTTTTACATTTAAAATGGCACGATCCTTAACATATTCTATAACAATTCAGCGCACATTCTTAACATTTGAAATGACACACGGAACAGCGGACATTCTTTACATTTAAAATGAAACGTGGCGTCATAACAATTTCTTTCAACATTTAAAATGAGATTATCTGTTATATGTTCTTTAACAGTTCAGCGGACATTCTTAACATTTTAAATAACACATGGCGCAGCCAACATTCTTAACATTTAAAATGAAATGTGGCGTTGTAACAATATCTTTAACCATTTAAAATGAGATTATCTGTCACATATTTTTTAACAATTCAGCGGACATTCTTAACATTTAAAATGACTCATGGAGCAGCGGACATTCCCAACATTTAAAATGAAATGATGTGTCATAATAATTTCTTTTTACATTTAAAATGGCACGATCCATAACATAGTCTTTAACAATTCAGCGGACATTCTTAACATTTAAAATGACACATGGAGCAGCGGTCATTCTTAACATTTAAAATGAAACATGGCGTCACAATATCAACATTTAAAATGACACGAGTCTTAACATTTTCTTCAATAGTTCAGCGGACATTTAAAATGAAACATGGCGTCATAATTTCTTTTTACATATACAGTAAAACTTCGTTAACTCGAGCATCGATAACTCGAGAACTCCAGATAACTCGAGGACTCCTGTCGGTCCCGGCCATTTTTCCTGTATGTTTAACTAGATATTACCATGGATAACTCGTGCATCAATAACTCGAAAACCTGGGATAACTCGAGAAATACCTGTGGTCCCGCCTGGTAAAATTCTTACTAAATTACCATGGATAACTCGAGGTCACTGATTATCAGAATTTTTTTCTCACCTCTGCTTGGGCGCATCATTATTTTGACACGTCAGCTGAAAAACTTCTATTGTTAATTGATTGCTTGTTTATTATCGATTAATCGGCAAACGAAAAGTAAGTTTGCGAGTTTGTTTGTTTTTAAATTTAATGATGAGATGAAAATTATGAGTCTGAGTAAAATATTGATGATAAAGCACGACATAAAATCCAAACTTCATATTCTATTTCGAATTGTCATGTCAGAATATTTTTGGAAATGCCACGTGTGATGTGTTATAACTAATACCGGTACTGTATCAAACGTCAACTAGTGTGAGTGACTAATCACTATTCGCTTATAAGTCATTTGCAAAATAAAAATATGCTTAGACCGGTGTTGTCTAGCGTACAAATCGTCTGGATTTAAAGGAATACAGTTTAAAAAAACCCAGAGTGACCGGTAAATACACTGGGCGAAATAACATTACGTTACTCCGCCTTCATCATTAATCAGTTGTCTTTTAGTAATTGCACTGGTATACATGTATGTAAACAAACAGACGGGATTTAATCCAATAGATACAAAATGGAAATACAGGATTCGTGAGTTAATGAAATAAATGAATACAACACGAAAGTCCTCAAATACACTTTGTTTATAAGATACGTCACAGTAGAAAAACTTGTACACTTTCTATAATTTGGATAACTCGAGACCTCGGATAACTCAAGCATTTTACTCGTCCCCTTGCGACCTCGAGTTATCGAAGTTTTACTGTATGTATAGATATATATATCACAGAGCTAGAAACAGATTTTAATCTATTCATTTGTACAGGTGACTCCTATTACCTATTCAGCTAGACAATCAGAGTGAAAGACTCATTCAGACAGATAATGGCCATTACTAACTCCATTAGTCAAGCAAGGTTCAATAAAAGATCTTATTGAGACACTACAGGTATGGTAAGAACATTTAGTTTGCATGTCAGTACTGTTCTTTGATGAATATCAATATTATACCAGTAAAAAGTGCAACACATTTGAGTGATATTAAGTATTTTTTTGGCATTCTCATAGAAGCATTGCTTTGCTAGTGGCAAAAAATGTTACCATTTTTGCAACCAAATGTATATCATGATCAGTTAGAACCTATGTGCATGATCTGTGCTATTCTTCATTACTTCAGGACATTATTAATAAACAAGACGGCCATAATGGCCCTATATAGTTCATCTGAATACAATTCGACTTTCCTGATGAGTGTGTTCAATTTAGACCCAAAAGGCATGATTTGAACAAAATAGGTGGAAGACCACTAGACAATGTTTTCCTATATATGTCTTTAAAAAACAAGTGACCCCTGGGCGGGGCCAATATTGACCCCAGGGGTATGATTTGAACAAACTTTAAAGAAGTCTACTAGGCAATACTACATGCTAAATACCTAAGCCCTAGGCCCTGTGGTTTCAGAGAAGATCATTAAAGTTTTCCTGTACAAGTCAAATAAAATAAATAAATGTAAAATAAAGTGACCCCTGGAGGTGTCAATTTTGACCTGGGGTCATAATTTGAACAATCTTGGTAGAGGTCCACTAAGCATTTCTACATGCCAAATAACTAATCTCTAGGTCTTGTGGTTTCAGAGAAGAAGATTTTAAAAGTTTTTCCCATATAAGCCTATGTAAAACCAAGTGACCCACACCTTTTCCCCAGGCGGGGCCAATTTTGACCCCTGTGTCATAATTTGAACAATCTTGGTAGAAGTCCACTAGGCAATGCCACATGCTAAATATCTAAGCTCTAGGCCTTGTGGTTGCAGAGAAGAAGATTTTTTAAGTTTTTCCTATCTGTTGCCATAGCAACCAGAGTTCTGCATGGAATGGAATTCTTTGAACAACTCAGTCGGCAAGCGGATCAGTTACACACGTCCGATCTGCCCCTGTGGGCGAGTTACGGACCCGCCGGGTATGGACCCTAAAAGACAACATGCAATTTTACAAGGACTTTGGACTGATCGTACAGCTCTTCGTAAGCCTTAATAAGAAGCCTGTTCTTGGATCAATAAGAGAACAAATGGAGACATTGATCCCAGAAAGGAGGGACAGATGGGCTGTTATGGGCTTCAACGTAATAAAAGACTGGACTATGGCCCGGTCCACAATGAAAAAGGGCAAACAGTAAACCAAACAGTCAAACAGTAGACCTAACCCTACTACTAGCTTTATGCAAGGAACATCCCTGCAAAGTTTCAACAACATTGGCCCAGAGGAGATGTCGTTTGAAGGAAATGGTGGAGGGACGGAATGAGATCCTAATAGCTCACTCTGGCACTTTGTGCCAGGTGAGCTAAAAACACAGACTACCAACCTCATTGATCTTTTTATCAGTAGAAAATATTGCATAATATAGGGTTTTGTTTGCAAACACAATCACTCCTATTAGAGTGGAAGTTAGTGTTTTTCATGAACTTTAACTGAAGCATAGCAAAATTCAATTTTCCAATACTTTAGTTAAGTGCATGTGAAACCTAATTAATACAAGTATCATAATGATATAAGTCACATGAATATTCACAGACCCAGATGCACTGTGTTCTATTCTTCAATTCCTTTAAGTACAGGGTGATTCATAATATCTGTTTCAGTCTCAAAGTGCAATAAAATTTTGTTCCCTTACAAGATAAATATATAGAGAATAATTATCTTTAAGTTTTATTTGACACCAAGGTGGGTGTTACACAGCATTAAAGAGTTACTGGAGAGTCTCAGTAGCTTGAAAATGCTTTGTTTGAGCTATGGTCACCTTGCTAGGAGTAAAGTTCATAGACAGTAGATGATGGCTTTGACTTAAAATAATCTTTCTTTTACAAAATTAATGGTCAATGCTTATTCTATTGCAGTTACTGGCGGAGGCAGGGGACAAACATCGCTTGTTTTCAATGTGTAGAGACAATCCACTTATGAAGTCTTGACTTTTTTAACCTTGATTTGTCTGTAATTGGCTGTAAAACTAATTTTCATCAAAAAGTGCTAGCGTGTTTTGAAAAACAGTGACGTTGTAGGAGTTTAAAGCCCTTTCTAACTGTATTTTGGTCATTTAAACAATAAGAATTTTAACTGATTATCTATTTTTATTTGGTGGCCATGTGCCTTTGTGCAATTGGGCGTCCTAGCAATTCTGTGAAGATTGGATGAAATTGTTATTGATGAGCTGACATTGAATAATTACAAGAAAAAAAATTCACTGGTTTTTGTAACTCATTATTTTCCCAATTTGCAATTTTTCTCGTTTCAAAATTCCAATCTGAATCGTACCAGACCTGGTCACAGAATGGTAAGAAAAACAGCTGTAAATGCAAATTACATTAAAAAATTCAGCAATTCACAGCTTTAAAAGAGGAAAATTATTTATTTTTTTCAGAATACAATACCAAATTTATATTTCTTTCATGCTTTTGTCAAATCTTCAAGAAAAAGCATTGTCAGACAGTGTTCCTTATTTTTTTGTTTTATCATTTAGATACAACATGTTATGTTAAAAGTATGTACATTCAGTTTAAAAAGCGAGTTGTTTTGAAGCAAAATATGGTCAATTTTGCCAGTGACTTACAGAGTTAAAAGTATTAAAATTATATAAAGTCATATACAACACATTTATACAATTATAATTAACACACAGTTTAAGTAAAAGTAGATTCCAAAGTATTTTGCATTTTTTGTCAATTTTTTGTCGAGGTTTTAATTTGGCGGCTGAAGTGATTTGCTCCATTTTAAGACACCATGAATGACAAAAAATTTGAAAAATAGTCAACATTTGGCACTGCGCATACTGAAGTAGTAATTTGGGCCTGAACGCCTGCTTGAACTGCTGCAGTGCTATGCAATACTACAGTACCATACAGTACTTAGTGGAATAAATTGAAATGGTCAAGCATATGTTTGCCTAGCAAGAGCAAAACTATTAAAGCACATGGTCCAAATTTAACACTGTACCTTAAAACAGAGTGAAGATCGAAAGGGCCTAAAGTAGATGAAAAGAGCAAGGTCAGTTTTGACCATAATGGCAAACAAAAACAGCTGTATAAGACTTTTTAATAAAGTCTTTTTAAAATAATGACCCTCAGGTTGTGGTAAATTTTGACCCATGGGGCATAATTGATCAATTCTGGTGAAAGATGAGAAGATCTTACACACTAGAAAAGTAAATGTATTCAAGAGAGAGGAATAAAGATAATACAGAGGGTTGTAAAACATCAATTTCCATTGAAAACATAGAATGAACTGCTATAGAAAACTATGGCTGTCAATGTCTTTGGAAATTTAATGAAAGCTGACAGGAAAATAACTATGAACAGGAAATTGAGTGTACAGTCTCACTGATGTTATGTCTTCACTGCAAAACAGCTTCACTCCATAGTGCATTGTAAGATACTTTTGAAAAGATACTGTCGCAAGTCCATATTAATGTCAAGACTACAGTAAAACTTCGTTAACTCGAGCATCGATAACTCGAGAACCCCGGATAACTCGAGGACTCATGTCGGTCCCGGCAATTTTATCTATATGTTTAACCAGAAAATACTATCGATAACTCGAGCATCGATAACTCGAGAACCCCGGATAACTCGAGGAACACCTGTGGTCCCGCCAGGTAGATTTCTTACTAAATTACCTGCGGCAACTCGAGGTCACTGATTATCAGATTTTTCTCACCTCCGATGGTGCATCATTATTTTAACACGTCATGGGAAAAACGTTTATTGTTAATTGATTGTTCTCGTTAATTATCGATTAATCGGCCGTCCAATGGCTAAAATGTATGAAATGTTATTCGCACATTTAAATCGTCTTAAATCATGTGTAATTACAGCCACTACAGTTACTTTTATTGAATAAGAAGAAAATAAAAAGAAATATGTTTGCGAGTTTTTAATTACGAAAAACTTAATGATGAGAAGATGGACATTTTGAGTCTTGGTAGACATTTGATGATAAAGCTTGAGAGAAAATCCCAAACTGCATATTCTTTCTAGAATTATAGAAATAAACACGAATAGATTATAGAAATAAACATCTAGCGAAGAACCCGATCTCGGGGGGATACAGTATCTAGATCTGACAAGCAGAAAACCAAAACAGGAACGAAATGAAAGTTAGAGACGAAGATCATTGAATTTAAATACAATGCCACCATGGAAGTTAAAAAGGGTCATGACTGAAAGAAATGTGCCTTTTCTTTGTTTCAAAGCTGTTTCATAGCTATCTTTTGCCTATGCAGAAAAACTTATAAAATTTCCATGGTTCGGATAACTCGAGAACCCGGATAACTCGAGCATTTTACTCGTCCCCGTGCGACCTCGAGTTATCGAGGTTTTACTGTATCTCAAATTGGATATTCGTCCTTGAAAGGTAAAATGGATAAAAAAGCTTTTTGATAAGCTACAATACAATAAATCAACTACAACAGACAATATGGGTTGGAGAAAAGAAGTGCAAAGACCAAGAGTTGTGTCTATAGAAAATGAATGCCATGAATTTGGGCCATAACTCCACCACAAACAAAAACTGTTGTTTGACTATAAACAAAGTGCTGAAGTTGTTGTCTTCTACCAAAGTCATCTGCATATTTCCTAAAAGGTCAGATTCACTGTACATTCCAACAAGTTTTTAATGGTTACCAAAATAATTTCCATCTGTCTGGCCTGTGGCTGGCAATAACAGACAGGGTCAGACTATATACATAGTGCTAATGCAAGCTAGACTGTAATTATCACATGACTATATCAATCTTCAGCTTCCATGGTTTTAAGCCTGTCCTGGAAAACATTACAGGAATTCCAAAATATTCATGTCAAATTAGAATAAATTCCATGGAGAAAATCCTACTGGTTCAAGCCTATATTGGAAAATATAGCCAGCCTATACCAGTGTATAACTGAAAATGCTTCTATCTTTCTGCCTTTAGCCCATGCATTCCATGCCAAATGTGGAAAATACCAGCAAATTCTCTACAGAAATGTGTTCACTGAATTTAACGAAACTATTTTATCCATAAGCATTATGAACAACAGGCATACTTCTCTGGAAGATTTTCCTTTTGTCATGTTTTATAATCCAAGATAAAGCTTTAACTGGTATGAAAAATATGTATTTGAGAATAAAGTTTATTTGCAGTATGTCCTCTATTTTTCAAAGTAAAGGGTTCGTTTTTTCCAGCATCAAGTTCTGAATGTCTTATAGCACCAGTTTATGAACATGTATACTTATGCTTCAATCTGCTCCCAGCTCGTACACAAGTCCAGTGACTGGGAGTCTTTCTGTTTGTTGTCTCTGGACCAATCATATTCCAATGTCCTTTCTGGAACACATGAGATATGCTGCACATTCCATCAACACATACAGGGCAGATTCACTGGTAGCAAAAAACAATGTAGTATCATAATGCATAAATCATTTAAATAAAACATAAAACATTCACATTTGATGTAAAATGTTATGCCCAATCACTCAAAGGAAATACTATAACTTCCTTACTGCTGTCTCCTGATGTGGACTGTGTGCCATGTGTGTGAGCATTCTTTCTCATTACAGACATTCTTTTCTTCAAAATTTTGGGAAATTTGTAAATAGATCCAACACAAAAACTCCAATAAAACTTCCATCTAAAAAACTCTGCAGAGCATTTGCCTGTATTTCACAATAAGTAAAGAAACCTAGGCATAGGAAATAGGAATGATAAACTGATACCACTTTCAAGGTTATACAAAATTCACAGACTGCAATTTTGAACACAAGTAACCCAATTCCAGCCATAAATGGTAACCTAATTTGAAAAATAATAGGCAACTCTTTGAAAGCTCTTTCTATAAACTTAAAGCCATGGAAATAGAATTACTTTGATCAGACAAACAGACGAACAATAGTCACAATATATTTCATCTCAACAAAAACAAGGCAACGTGTGGTAGGAGACAAAAACTTAATCTCTCTTCATATATTTAAACAGGATTTTTGCATCAAAACTTAAGGCAAAAAAATACCTAAAGTACGCAAAATTATTCAAAGGAATAAGAAACACAAAATTCTTAGACCCAATGCCCTTGGCAAGCATTTTTCACATGCTACACAGCTTCTAGGCCTATAACCATAATCATTTAGTGTGCAAGACAGTAATAGCACAAAAATAAAGGACTTTACAGCCTTGTCATTCTCAGCTTGCAAAATAATCACACACACATTGATGGCACCAATAACAAGGTTACGTATGTAAACCTTAATATATGATTGAAATTACAGCTTGAATAAGTTTTGTTCGCCAAATTAATGTTAATGCAGCTGTTGGTTGCTTGGTCAGTGGATCTTTGCTTTGACCAGAGGTCTCAAACTTGGTAGGCACAATGGTAGATGAACTTTATCCAGTTACTATTTTATTACTTTGCACGGATTTTAAGACGTCATTTTTGTTATATTTTCGCATGATTTTCACTACTCTGTATGAGGTATACAACATAATAATTTTAGACTAATGTTTCGGTCAATACATAGTTTTCGTCCTCAGTCAATATCATTTTCAACAGGTCCGCAAAACTATGTATTGACCTCAAAATTAGTCTATAATTGTATAATGTATACCTCTATGAATAAAACAGTCCTCAGGATCTGTGAATACTCTGTTTGATGTTCCTATAACTGGTATCTATTTATTATGCATTGAATAGATGGACATTCATTGTAAAATAAGGGCACCCACACATAACAAATACTGACATAAACAATAATCTGCTGTGACCTTGACCTTTGATATAGGGGTGAAGTTCTTGCACATGTTAAGGGTGTAACATGGTAAATATCTAAACTATAGACCTTAAGACAATTTTGCAGCTTTTCCTATAGAAGTCGACATGAAAACCAGTCATCCCTTGGTGTAGTAAATTTGACCAAAAAGTCAGAATTTGGACAATCTTACAGACAATGCTACACATAAAACATCTAAGCTACTACTTGTGATTTTAGAGAAGATTTAAAAAGTTCTTCCTATATTTAAAATCAAGTGAACTCCAGGGCAAGGTCAGTTTTTACCTATGGGTAATGATTTGAACAATCCATGAGTAAAACATGACATTTGTGTATTCTCTTCTCCTATATCAATGAAAATGCTTATTACAAGAGTGGTCATATAATTAAAACTAATACATAGGACATAATTAAAATCAATTTTTTGATAGCCATGTAATATGATCTTTAATTGTATTTTTTCATAGTTTAACTGACACACACTTGTATCCCTACCTATCACTTAAATTTTTGCCTATACATATGATTTCTGTCTGACATATTTATATACGAAATATGGAACAAGTAACATTGCTAGGTCTCCTGTAATATGTAAATGCATTTTTGATTAGCATTTCATCTATGCTTATTATCAAAGCATCTCATATTTTGTTTTTGAAAAAACGGTTAATCTTTCAAATCATATTAACAATAGGACCAAATAATTTTCTCTTACATATCTTGTGTAAGATTATGAGCTAGCCATTCAAATAAAATAATTATTCAAACAAAGGGTCCACTATACATTGCAACTTCCCAAAAAATTATATTCAAAGCTCTAGGTCATGCAGTTTTCAAGTAAATCTGATAAAGGGGAATAACTCTAAAAGTAGGCAAGGTAGAGTTATTGTTCTTGCACACTGCACTTCCTACCAATGTGCTATGTCAGTGTATTAAGTTTGAAGAAAATCCCTCAAGTACTTCTGGAGTTATACTTCGGACAAGTAAATCTTATAAAGGGGAATAACTCTAAAAGTAGGAAAGGTAGAGTTATTGTTCTTGCACACTGCACTTTCTACCAATGTGCTATGTCAGTGTATTTAGTTTGAAGTAAATCCTTCAAGTACTTTTGGAGTTATGCTCTGGACAAAACTTTTAAAGTAAATCTGATAAAGGGGAATAACTCTAAAAGTAGGCAAGGTAGAGTTATTGTTCTTGCACACTGCACTTCCTACCAATGTGCTATGTCAGTGTATTAAGTTTGAAGTAAATCCCTCAAGTACTTTTGGAGTTATGCTCTGGACAAAACTTATAAAGTAAATCTGATAAAGGGGAATAACTCTAAAAGTAGGCAAGGTAGAGTTATTGTTCTTGCACACTGCACTTCCTCCCAATGTGCTCTGTCAGTGTATTAAGTTTGAAGAAAATCCCTCAAGTACTTTTGGAGTTATGCTCCGGACAAAATTGGGACGGAGTCACGGACGGAGACCATTACTAATATCCCCTTCGCTTTCGGCGGGGAGATAAACAAGTGACTCCCGGACCATGCCAATTTTGACCCTTGGGGTATAAATTGTACAATCCTGGTAGAATTCCAGTAGACATTGCTATACACTATAATTATAAAGCTAGGTCCAAATAAGGGAAAATTCTGTTGAAGCCAAAATTACTGTTTGTCCCAACCACAACAGGCATTGTAACGCATTTCTTTTTCTGCATTCTTTTCTTTACATAATGAATTCAGTTTTACTACACTACATGAAAATTCAGTTTAACTTCACTGAATCTAACATAACTTTATTTTTAAACTATTAAAAAGTTTACTGACATAAAAATATGGCCACCAGAACTAAAAATATAATAATCTTAAAAAGATTTGAGAAGCCCATTTAGTCGCCTTTTACGATACACGCAGGGCTTCACCCACAGTGGTTGCAATTCTGGCACATATGCACTAACCCCCAACCACAGGGGTGTATTCAATTTAGAACAGAACCATAATTATGCAACTGATTGACAAGCCAGTCTAAAAATGAACATCCATGAGGAAGAAACAAATCAGATGGTATCTTAGAATGGTACCCACTTCAACAATGTACTACCTGTATAATATAATGCTATAATTTGTCAACACTGATGAGGACTATAAACATGAAATACTATCGACTAATCCTATTTTGATTTGAAAGTAGTACAGCTTTTCCCAGCAACAATGGTTATGTAACCCAGTCAGCCTTTAGATATTTTTGAAGATGCTGGCTTTAACCCCCCGCCCCACCCCACCAAACCTCCCCGACCCCCACCCCCTCTCCATCCCCCATATATCTTTAGTAAGCTATATTTTACTGATTTAAACTCTCAAATGTGATAACACATTCTTTCACCATATTTTTTGTGTCTAAAATGAATTTCTAATTAAAATCATTCTCCCACCTCTCTTTAATAATTCATAATAATACAGACTATTGTCTGTGCAACATGAAATTGTTTTAGTAACAGAAAACTGACTATAATAAGGTGACATGCTCATGAAAATTAATTGATCACTTTCTTTTTATGAGCAAAGTAGTGAAAATGCTCCCTCTCACAAAGTTACCTTGACGTTTCTCTTGCACACTCAAAACTCTTTTTTTGCTAATGGGGATATTAAAAATAGAGCTATAACTTTGAACTGTAACAAAAATATCACACATTCTGTATTTCAACTCTTAATTTCTATACAGAAATTTCATAGAAAGTGTATAATTATTATCTATACCTTTATTTATTCAAAGAGTAGAATTAATAGGAGTATGTTAAAGCTTCTATACCAGGAATTCACATAAACCTTCAGATGACAACTTGTATGATCACAAGATTATAAAACATTGGCGAGGGTTTTATTAGTTTACAACATTTAACATGCACAGACTACTTTTCCAAGAGAGTTATTTTGTTTTGGATACACAGCCGCTTGAATACACAAGTTATGCATTTATCTTGATTCAGACATACATGTAGGTTCCAAAGTTAAACTGTTACTAGTGTTAAAGAAGCAAACAATTATAGGAATTTTTTAAGTCCAACTTATTAATTGATTCAGGTGTATCAACAGAAATGAGAAGACTGCACTCAGATTTTCTAACAAAACAAAAAAAATCTTTAAGTGTACAGGAATATGCAATTCTATTGACTTCTCTGTGTTACTTGCCAGATATTTTAAAACAAACTTGTTTGGTATTTAACTAGTTTAACAATACTGAAATTCACCAAAGCTAGAAAGCATTAATAAACGCTATCTTTCTTTCGTTCTTCACACCAGGAAGTGACTGAAAGTATGGAATCCTGTTAATTGTTTGGTCCATGGAGTGATCGATGTTATCAATTTGGGAGATGTATCAATTATTCTGTTAGGTAAATAATCAATTGTATTTGAAGATACATTTTTATAACTACTATAAATATGACTGAACAATATAAAAGACAGATTATTTTTTGACTTTCTAACTACTTTTTAACTACAAAAGTGAATGGTTGTTGCAAAAATTTGAATAACTTTTATCCAAACTCTCATGCTGCGGCTTTTTGTGGGTTTGTGTACGAAGACTTTTTCACGCCCTAGACATGAAATGGTTTTAACCACTAATTTAAATAATTCTAATATAACAAGAGGGCCAAGATGACCCTATATCGCTCACCTGACTACCATTTGCTATAATACAAGGGCTCATGTTTTCCCTATATAAGCTCTAGGCCTTGTGGTTTCAGAGAAGATTTTTTAAGTTATTTCAATTCATTGCCATAGCAACCAGAGTTCTGCATTGAATGGAATTCTTTGAACAACAGTTACTGTGATAGAGCTTTATGCAAGAAACATCCATGCAATGTTTCATCAACATTTGCCAAATGGTTTCAGAGGAGATGTTGTTTAAAGAAAATGGTGGACGGACGGATGACAGACTCCAGACGGCGAGTGATCCTTATACCTTACACTGGCACTTTGTGCCAGGCGAGCTGAAACAAGAAGTGTCAACTAACAGCCTTTTTAATGCAAGACAAAACAAAGCAGGTACATAACCCAGTTACGCAATATACCATCAAAATTCATAATCTTGGAAGTCTTTTGGACATTGAAACTAAACTCGAGATAACGAAAAATCGAGATATCAAACAATGCTTTATTACTGCACATCTTTGTTGTGTTTACATCGCCAGATGTGTTTGTTGCGTTTGTTTGCACACAATACCCTTTTCTGTCATAAAAAGTTGTCTCGATGCATTCAAATTCGATATGGTAAGAATACTCATTCGTTGGGTTGCGATTAGAAAATATGGGGATGATGAACTGGCCTCACTTAACTGCGAAGATGCATTTTTCCTGTAAAATTGTTGCGAGCATGTCAGCATTGTATGATGTGAGCATGTGAATATCACGTTATGAAAATTACTACACTTATCTCGATTAAAGCGACTGCACTCCAAATTCTTAGTAAATTTTATTTTTTTGGTAAAATCAATATATATTCATTTTGTCAGCATCAAGATTATTTTCTTTGTGTAAGAGCTAAAAATAAAGGTAGAAAAAAATATTTACCCGAGCCAGGTTTTGAACTCGGATCTTTGCGCTTACAAAAAATTTACAGCGGCTTAACCTACTACACTACGGAGTCAGCTGATTTGATGCGAGTTAAAAATATTGGTATACCAAAGAGCCCACCCCGTTAGTCACGGGGTGATATTTTCTACAATAAAAGTAAGCAAAACAACACATTTTAATTGTTTCTTTTGTTAGAAAACTTGTCACATTATCATAATACAATGCCCCTGATACAGTAATGACAATTGTTTTCTTGAAATTGAAAATTTTCTTTTTTTAGCGTAACTTTTCCATCTGGAGTGCAGTCGCTTTAAAGGTTAACTTCTGATTTAAGTATTTTTTCTCAACCTTTTCATTATCTCGATCTTGATATAATACGATGAATTTTATTTGATGTATTGTTAAACATGTGTACGTGTTTGGAATACCTCGTATTGAACTGTAGTTTTTTTAGCGATCTTATTGAATTACAATAATGTTTTGTCGAAACAACAGCAGTTAAAATCCAACCTAGGTAATCTTTTATACAAGTCTTTCTTAATCACACAATTTTGACATTTGTCAATTAAAAGCTGAATAGAATAAACATTTGGGTGTACGACAGCTTGGATTGGTAAACAATTCAGCGTTGGTTAATTTTAATTACAACACCTTTTACAACATGTCGTTAATTGTTCACACCTTATCAATTCACAAGTGCCATTTCAAACATAAAGTAGAACACGTGAAAACAGCGCAAAATCTTGCATCTGGGCAAAAATATTAGATCGAGATAACGAAAAAGTCAAGATAAAAAACTAATTTTACATAGAATAAAGAACAAATAAATTCGGGACTTTACAAAATAGGTTGAGATAACGAAAACTATAGATAAGCGAGGACGAGATAATCAGTTCCAACTGTATATAAAATTGCATCTTTTCTAGACACAGTATTCTTTTGAAAGTAATACCGACCAATAATGTGCACACAGAATTTTAGTTTAGAGAGGCAGTGGTCATAAATGACTTAACACACCAAATTCCTCACATACAAGCCCAACAGGAGCATCCCAAAAAGCTACAAAGTCACTTCGTCACAACCAGTCCACCAGGAAAACTGGATCCATTTTCCATGGGAGAGGAGCCCATTTGACCCCCAACACAACATCAAACCATACATACACCCTCTACCAGAACCCCACACACTTGAGACAAGCCCAAACATGACTCAAGCATATAGACATACTGACAATAAAGAGATACAGAGAGTGAGGCCAAGGATAGGCAAGTCATCATACCATCAATTCAGCTGTCTATCTGACCCTCTATATTCTCTCTTTCTATCTTCTGACAGACAAATACAGAAAAGAGACAGTCTAAAAGACAGTTTTATCCCCCGCTGCATAAAGGATTGTCAAGGTGAAAAAACTTTGATCCCCAAGTAAAACTGTCACCTTGGGTAGACAAAGATGGAACATGAGTTCTGCAGGAGTAAAGGAGTTGTACGAGGACATAAAAAACCCAAGACCCTAAAGAGTGGCATTGAACTTGAGCCGGTGTGCTTGGAACATGGGTTCTTAACATCATACTTAGCAAATTATTTTAAGGATTTTTGGATTATGTAGGGGACACAAAACACCAATGATCCTCAAGATGGAACATGGGTTCTTCCATGTCATCAATGAGGTGAATATTTGACCAAAGTTATATAAAAATCCTACACAGGGGTTAGGCGTTATGAAGAGACACAAAAAAGAGCAATCAACCCTAAAGTGTGGCAATGACGTTGGGAAATAAATTCTTCACATCTCCTCAAAATGATTTACATTTGACCAATTAATGTAATAAGAAAATCCTTAAAGGGTTTTACATCATGGAGTGGGCATAAAAAAATACAAAGACCCCAAGTGTGTGACTGTCCTAAACCTTGAGCTGGATGATGGTGATATGGGTTCCACATGTTGCTTTGAAGAGATGAACATTTTGACCAAACTTCAAGGGTTTATCAGATATGGAGTAGAAACGAAAAACCAATGACCCCCAAAAGTGTGGCCTTAATTGAATTTGAGTGGGCTGGGTTGGAACATGGGTTCTGCACATCACTTTGATTAAATGTAGATTTAATCAAATGAAAATGAAAATCTTTCAAGGGGGTAATAAGTTGGTAACTATCCAAGTTGGTGGTTACTATGGAAGTCAATGGATGCTGTGAAGTCAGTTGTTGTTAGGCTAATCGCTGATTGCTATAGGAACTCATTGGAATCTAAGTTTTTCTTCACCTCTTTATGCAGAAAAGTGACTTGAAGTGGCAGGTTCAATTCTGACCCAGGTAGTATGATTTGAACAAACTTGCTAGAGGTCAACTATACAAAATGCTACATACTTAATATTAAAGCTCAAGGCCTTCTGGTTTTGAAGATTTCAAGAGGTCTGCGGAGCAGAGATGGACAAAGACTGTTTGCAGTGGGGGATAACAACTGGTACAAGGCAGATATTCTGCCAGGATAAAAACAGAGACAGACAAAAGTGGGCCATGATGGCCCTGTATTGCTCACCCGAGACCTACTTTTGTCTAAATGTGACAAAACTTAACCTCCAATTACATCATAGAAACAAACTTCCTGTTAAACATTGACAAAACAAATGATTGTTCTAACTAAAGTTTACATGACTGATTCTAAAATATACTTAAAGAGTATCAACAAGCTTTTCCCTGTAACTTATCTGATGACATAGTTTTTAATCACAGGCAATCCACTAAAGCACAGTTTAAGAAGATTTGTTATAGTGACCTTGTTACCTTTAGTAAACCAGTTTCAAACCTGACCTAAATGTTATTTTGACCAACATTTTGACCAATTTTCATGAAAAGCAGATATTAAATGTGGCCTCTACCATCAACGAGGTTTTCCTTTCATATGACTGTATGACCTTATATTTGACCATATATGACCCAGATTCAAACTTGATCTAGAAATCATAGACAAACATTTTAAACAAATTTTCAAAAAGACAGAATATTAAATGTGGCATAAACAAGCATTTTCTTTTTTTCATTTGAACACGTGACCCAAGCTTTTTAACCACAATAGACTCTGATTTAAACTTGACCCAGAAATCATAGAATGTTAATATGGCTTTTCTTTGGCTGGACCATGTGACCTAGTTTTTTACTAAAGATGACCCAGATTCACAGATTCAAACTTGACCCAGAAATCATTGACAAAAACCAGTTTTCATGATGACCGTTTTGAAAATCTGACCTTTATAGCACACACAAGGTTTTCTATATTTGACCTGGTGACCAAGTTTTTAACCCAAGACAACCAATATTCAAACTCAACCTAGATTTTACAACCATTCTGAGTAAGTTTCATGAAGATCCAATATAAAATGCAACCTCTTTTATGCAATAGAAGGTACACAAGATTTTTCCATGATTTGACTGGATCCCAGAAGACCCATATCCAAACTAGACCTAGATTATATCAAGGGAGTCATCCTTGGCTTGTACATGAAGATCCAGTGAAAAATGCAGACTATTGCAAACACAAGGTTAAGTGTAGACAGACAACAGACAACAGGAGATCACAACAGCTCACCATATGCACAAAATGCTCAGGCGAGCTGAAAAAAGAACAAGACAGAAAATACAGAAGTATTGTTGGAATCAGTGATAACTTCTCAACCATTGATAACAGAGGTATGATTCTATCACTATGCACTGTCCCTTAATATGTTCTACCTTTACATACAGTTTCATTAAATTCCCTCCTGAAGTTTTCCCCTAGACAAAAATGCAATACAGAAATTAAAGTTACAGGTTTAAGCACAATGTAATTCAATGCCTATTGTCATGTTTTTGCATTTTCAGATGTAGCTGTTGCTTGGGGGAATATTTGATGCACAGGCCCTTATTTATTAAAATCAAAAAATGATGCAAAGATTCATGTTGTGTCACAATATTGTATGCAGACAAAGCTATATAAGGATAGTTGTTGATAGGCAAAATATTAGTTTTTATGTAAATTTTTGTATAATAAATTAATTTATATCCTCACAATAGGAAGATTTGCTTAAGAAGTGGAAATTGAATATGCCTTTGCAGGTTGGGTAACAACTGCAAAGACAAATCAGCAAGTGCTGCTAGATAAATTCATGAGCCAGACATCAAGAATATAATACTGAATGCATGCATGCAACTCCAATGCAGGTAATGGAGGTAATCACTGCTATATCACCACTCAGTAAAAGAAGAGATGTGAAGGCGCTCAAGCAAGCCAGCTGGTACCAGTTCTTGCAAGACCACCAAATGAGAACAAAGAAGGAATGTGCCATGCTTTGCCAAAGAACTGAACAGGCTCAGCGATAAGTGGAAAGTGTCCCTTCAGGGGATACCCCCACACTGTTGTGTTCAGGGCAATGAGATAGCAGACTTATTGGCAAAACAAAGAAAAGCTCTTACAAGCACAAAGACACAGAAAGACGACAAGCATCGATTAGACAGTTGGGAAAATTCTATTCAGGCTTCATGCAGGACACAGCAGGCTCAATGTTAATAATGTATGAAAAAGTGATGGTGTCCCTTTCAAAGAAATGCTTGTATGATCTTCAAGACCAAAAACAGCATTCACTTCAGATATGTCCCCTGTATGATCAGTCAAGCATAAGTATGTGGCCAGACTGTATCACACTGGAAAAGAGAGAGAGAAAGAGAGAGAGAGAGAGAGAGAAAGAGAGAGGGGGGGGTAGGGGGAGCAGGAGGGAGGAAGGAACAGATGGGAGAGGGAAAGGAAATGAGGGAGGGGAAAAAGAAAGTGGGAAGGAGGTAGGGGAAGACATGGACAGGGAAAAAGAGAGAGAGGGAGATAGAGGGAAAGGGACAGGGAGGGAAAAGGTGAAGGTGTCCTTTTCAAAGAAATGCTTGTATGATCTTTAAGACCAAAAACAGTGCATTCATTTCAAATATGTCCCCTGTATGATCAGTCAAGCATAAGTATGTGGCCAGACTGTATCACACTGGAAAAGAGAGAGAGGGAGAGGTAAGGAGGGAGGGAGAGTGCTAGGGAGGGAGGAAGGGAGGAAGAGAGGGGAAGAGGGAAATGAAGGGAGGGAGGGAAAGAGAGGGAAGGAGGTAGGGGAAGACATGCACAGAGAAAAAGAGAGGGAGACAGAGGGAAAGGGAGAGGGAGGGAAAATGAGGAAGGAGGGGTAGAGGGAAAAGGGAGGGGGAGAAAGGGGAGGGAGGAGAAGGGATGTTGGTAGGGAGAGGAGAAAGAGTGAATATGAAATCATAAAAGAAGTTTTCCTACCTTTAGTTGAGTATTTCTTAAATATGAATGGCTCATAGGCCTTAAAAGTAAACATCTTCACCTAACACAACTTTCTTGAAAATTAATTTTCAGCAGATAATTTTCATTTTTCAAGTTTTTATTAAGATGCAAGTTGACTGACCTAAAAACTTACAAAGCCAATCAATTCAGCTAAGTATTTTGTTAGAGGATATATGTTTGAAAGATGTTATTCATACTCAAGATTATGTTTAAAACCAGGCATTTCATGCAAGTGTACCTAGAACAGCTCCATTTACTTAAATATCAGTTGTTTTACAATGTAGTCATTAACTAGGTCTAACACTTGATGATATTCCTGCTCAATTTTTGTCAAATATTTTGAATATATTTAAAGGTAAAAATATTACTGACACAACATGAAGTATAATCAAATATAGAGAAGGGGATACTAGTCTGTAACATTGCAAATTGCATTTTATTTACAAAAATAATAAGTTTTTTAATGATAATGTCAAAATTGTGCATCTTTTTTCATTTGGAATTCAATTGGACAAAATTCCACATCAGTACATGTATGCATACATCAACCTTAATTTTGACTAAGCCAAGGGCCATAACTCTAGTGTGACTGGTCAAATATATCAACTTAAACGCAGGTGCACATTTTCTCATCCCAATAAACATTTCTCTGAAGTCTGGTGAATCTTGTTCATACAATAAAGGAGCAGTATCTGATTTTTAGGGCATACGTACAGACACGAGAAAATCTATAAGTCTGAACCCCTGTCCCCCAAATCCAAGTGGGGCATAAAAATCAGTTAATCAATGAAAATTCATCAGGCATGGTGATAGAATGCACAACTCGTTTTTTCAGAGAAGAATTCAAAGAAAACCAGTAATTGTTTAGAAATAGACTCAAACAGGCTGCAGAATGTACCATTCAGAAAGCATAAGAGTAACACACAGAGATAGGAGAGAAATTGAGGCAGACTGAGTGACTCAAGACAATAAAGTTGGAAAATACAAAAAGTAACAGCTAGACAGTTGAATGAAAAACAAGATTAAGGTATAGGCTGAAAAAAAAGACTATTCTGCAATAGAACATTTGTCTAGTTCACCAGCCTATAAATAGACTGTTCAATGAGACAAATGTTTAGCTTTTACAGACTTCTCAACACACATACAATGACAGATGGATGGAGACAAAAGAGAGACAGTGAGCCATATGAAAAGGAAAACACCAATATGTACATGGTGGCAGAATGTTCTTAATGACAGATGGTAGGATAAAAATATGTAGAGAAACAAATGATAAAAAAGATAGATTAAATAACACACTACAAATTGGTTCATTTAAATAAAATTAGACATACAATGAACAAAAGAATAAGGTACTGTCATGCAATACAAAGATCCCAGATGGATATGAACCCATTAACTGACTACATAAGACGATATAGTCTTGGACCTTTGACACTGAACATTGACCTTGAACTTTGTCATTTTGATAAGATGTGGTTACATGACCATTTATCCTATAAGTGACTTTGACCTTTGTCATCAAGGCGAGATGTACATTTGACCGCAGTCCGATGAAAGAGACAATAGCCTGGTGCCCTTCGATCTGCCCTCAAGTATGACCTTTATTCAAACATGCTTGAAAAATAAATTATGCACTGTATTGTCTCCATGAGATTAACACTTAACCAAATTTTCAAGAACTCCTCTAAAAGGTTTGGAAGATAAAGAAACAAAACCTTTGACCTTTAATGTAACCTTGACCTTGAGCAGGTTAGGTAATGGCAATAACTGTGGCAAGTTATTTTGGTATATAGAAATTGCAACCCAGACACAACCTATCAGAACATAACCTATATATCACAGATTTTAAACTCTATAATTATGTGGTACTAATTCATATCAAAATATGAACTATCAAATACAATAAATGTAATTTTCAAGGTTTTCGATTCAGCCAGGTTAACTAGTTTTTACCCCTCATGATCAAATTCCATTTCAATGTTGATACAAATGCTTTGACCAATTTTCATGATCTCAGATATTTGCGATATTTTTCTATCCAATTTTACCTGCCAACTAGATAAAATTTGTCAATATCCATGTACTAGTTATGCATGAAGCCCAGGTGAGCTAAAAGGGCAAGATTTAGTTATGATCCTTGTAAATTTTAAGAATGATAGACAAAAGAACAATGTATTAAAGATGGCAAGTAGTCAGAATAGCTCACTCCAAGTATATATGCTAAGGTCATATCAAAGGAGAGGGCTATGATGCCCCTATATTGCTCACCAGAGTACCAGTGCTCCAAAAGGTAAGAAAGTAGGTCAAGGGTCAAGATCAAGGTCAGCCAAAGACCGTTTTGATCCCAGGAGACCCAGTTTGATACTTGACCTTGAGTTCATTAAAACAAACATTCTGACTAACTTTCAAAATGACTTGATGCAAAATAATGTCCTCTAGGGTGTTCACAAGGTTTTTCTAGGATTTGACCTGTTGTCCTAGTTTTTGACCCCACGAGACGGAGTTCTGAATGTGACCTATAGTTTATCATTCTGACAAGATAATTGGGTACAAAATGTAGCTTCTTGAGTCTGCACAATATTTATCTAAGATTTGACATGGTGACATAGTTCTTGACTCCACATAACCCAGTTTAGAGTTTGACCTAGAAATATAAAGACAAACATGCTGACCAATTTCATAATCAGTGTTGAATATGGCCTCTAGAGTTCACAATGTTCACAATCAGGTGACTTTTATTTGACCCCACATGATACAGTTTTAAACTTTTCCTAGAGATCATTCAGATAAACATTCTGACTAATTTTCCTGATGATTGACATTAAAATGTAGTCTCTGGAGTATTCACAAGGGTTTCCTATGATATGACCTGGATACCTAGTTTTTAACCCAACATGACCCAGTTTCGAACTTTACCTAGAGTTCATCAAAACAAACATTCTGACTCAATTACAAGATGATCCAAATTTATGTTGATTCTAGAGTGTTGCAAGTGACCAGGTGACCCACTTTTTTTTACTCTGCATCACCCAGATTCAAACTTAACATAGAGATCATGGATACAAACAATCTAATCAATTTTCATAATGATTGAACTTCAAATGTGGCCTATGCAGTTTTCATAGGGTAAGTGTGAACAGACAGATGACAGACAGGGGCGATCACAATAGTTCCCCATAGAGCACAAAGCTCTGGTGAGCCACAATGACAAACAAGCACATACAAACAAAATTAATATAATACATTATGAACACCAAAAAAAGAGATAAATAAACAAAGTCAAAAGATAAAAAATTCAGAGAAATAGCAGAAAGATAGAAATCTGAACGGATGGACAGATGACTAGTCTCCTTTCAACTTCAATCTCACATCTGTTTATTGTCAGTATTCCAAACTAAAGCTTGTCTACACGTTTGAATAATGCTATAGGGGTTGTCTTAGTGTATACATGGGATGTAGGCTTCGAGTGTATAGATCTTCTGTTGTATCAGGGGTTATAAAACTGCTCATCCCCCGGGATGAAGAAACTGGTCTTCCTGTTGTACTGGTTGTGACAGAGCTTGTCTATGGCACACGGTTTGCAAAAGTATTCCAAGAACCTCAACATTCTCAGTTTTTTTATATAGACAGTGAACTGCAGTCCCAGGGTCTTAGTCAAGAATATCAGTTTTCTTTGAAACTCTAGGATCTCATGACTGTGATAAAGTAAAGACTTTGATATGCCATTTCAACAAGTTTTCCAAGAACCTAGGTTCTCACAGCTGGAAATCACAGGTATTATTTAGAAAACCTTGGATCTCAGTGGCCCACAGTGGCCCAAAGTACAAATATCACAGGTTTAAACATAGAGTTTGTCCTACATGTTTGTGCAATGAAAATATCTGAAATTTCAAAATTTTCCCTGTCTATTTGCCATAAACTTCCAACAGGTTATTCTATGGATCACTCTATCTTGATAGAGCCAGACTCTATAGACCTGTTTGTGCATGACCTCATAAAATGTAGTAAATAAAGACTAAATGTAGGACAAACAATTGTCTATCGCTCTCTCCTTTGGGTTTCTATATTGTATAAATTTCTCTATTTAGCCTCAAACTATTACTTATTTTTTGATACCAAGTTAAAATGTCAGTACATTTTCTGTAAATGTTTGCTTTATATGATATTTAAACAATATCTATTCCAACACATTGTTTAAATGCTCTAAATTAAAAACCTTTGCTATAGTTTCCTTATATACATGTATATATAGCTCGAAAATTTTCCATTTCATAGAGTTTCTTAAAACATGGCATTTTAGTTTAAGCAGAAATCTAAAATAAAAATCATAGGTCAGACCTTGACCTTGACTTTGAATTATCTGCACTTGAAGTATAATGTTGTATTTTCTGATTTTTGAAAATACTTGTACAAACCACGTGCCATACTTATGTAAATCCTTCGATTACTGCTGTGGAGCTTGGATGTGAGGAAATAGGGCTGTTACAATACGCCAGTGCATCGGTTTATCACTGTACAAGAAAAATATTGTTGCATCTCAGTTGAGGTTTTATCACACATTCAATGCTTTTTAATAGTTATTCAACCAAAATCCGAATCCATCAGACAAACAAATTTTAGGAAATATGAAAAACATTTCTTTCGGGTTTCCCAGCAGACCGTGTTTTTTACTGCCAGCCAAAATTTGAGATCTTCCTTATCGGATATTACACATTAACATTTCAACGGATATTTTCTTAACAATTACAATCATAATTTTCATAATATTTTCTTCACATTTATAATCTCATTCTTCGTAAAATTTTCTTACCATTTTAAATAAACATTTTCTTTAAAACTGAAATTCAGATCGTCCTTATAGTATTAACGGACAGTATATTAACATTTGAATGGACATTTCATAAATGTTTAAAATAAAAAATTTCTCAACTTTGTCTTATTAATTAACATAACAACTAACGTTTTCCTTAAAAATGAAATTAAGGTTTCACATACTCCTTAACATTTAAAAAAAAACCTTTCTTTCACATTTCCATTAACATTTTCCTTTTATTCATTAAGGTTTCCTTAACAGTCATTATACACTCAAATTTCAACGGACATTTTCTTAACATTTAAAATCACATACTCCTTAACATTTAAAATGAACTGTTTCTTTAACATTTCCACTAGCACATAGGCACTGTCTTAACATCTAAAATCACATTCTTCTTTACATCTAAAATGAACTTTTTTTTAACATTTCCACTTACATTTTCTTTAAAATTGAAATTGAGATTTCCTTAACAGATGAGTATCATTTCAACTAACATTTTCTTTAACATTTAAAACCACACTCTCCTTAACATTTCAAATGGACTGTTTCTTTAACATTTCCACTAACATTATCCATAAAATAAACATTGAAAATTTCCTTAACAGACATGGATACTGTTTTAACATTTAAAACCACATCCTTCTTTACATTTAAAACAAACTTTTTCAAAAAAAAATCCACTAACATTTTCCTTAAAATTGAAATTTTCCTTAATAGACATGGACACTGTCTAAACATTTAAAACCACATTCTCCTTTACATTTAAAATGAACATTTTCTTTAACATTACAACTAACATTTTCCTTAAAACTGAAATTGAGATTTTCCTAAGCAAAACATAACATTTTTTTTAACATTTAAAATCACATTCTCCTTTACATTTAAAATGAATGTTTTCTTTACCATTACAACTAACATTTTCCTTAAAACTGAAATTGAGATTTTCCTTAGCAAAATGTAACATTTTTTTAACATTTAAAACCACATTCTCCTTTCTATCTAAAATGAACTTTTTCTTTAACATTACAACTAACATTTTCCTTAAAACTGAAATTGAGATTTTCTTAAGCAAAACATAACACTTTTTAAACATTTAAAACCACATTCTCCTTTCTATCTAAAATGAACTTTTTTTGTAACATTTCAACTTACATTTTCCTTAAAATTGAAAATGAGATTTTTCTTAACAGAACACAACATTTCTTTTTTAACATTTAAAACCACATTCTCCTTAACATTTTTTTTTAAATTGAAATTGAGATTTCCTTAAAAGATAAGTAACATTTAAATTAACATTTTCTTAACATTTAAAAACACTTTCTCCTTTACATTCAAAATGAACTTTTTCTTTAACATTACAAGTAATATTTTCCTTAAAATTGAAATTGAGATCTTTCTTAACGGACAGCATACATAAATATTTGAATGCACATTTTCTTCATATTTAAAATCATATTCCCCTTAATATTTTCTTAAAATTGAAACCTTTTCTTTAACATAACAACTAACATTTCGTTAAAAATTGAAATTGAGATCTTCCTTAACGGACAACATATATTAACATTTGAATAAACATTTTTTTAACATTTAAAATGAAATTTTTCTAAACCTTTTCATGTAACATGTACGTAGATTTAATATGTTAATATGGCAACAGTTCACCTAACCGTACTTAAGTACCGGAATCCCGGCCTTTAGCCACACGGGTCACCTCCCTTGTTACTTATTATGGTACCGGTGAAATAAAATGGGTTTAGTCGTGCTGGTGAAGGACCCAACGCCCCCCAAAAATATGTCTAAATTGTCTTCTGGGCTGAAAATGCTGAAATTGTGACATATACATGTACATGTTAAAAATCGAGATCGGCAAAAGATAATCTTAATCGAATCCATTGTCAGCTGAATCGTTGCAGCCCTAGTGAAAATGACTGCATGCATCAATTTACAATTAAAACAAGAGTAACAATGTTTGAAATGTCTGTATAAAATATGTACAAGACCTGTTTCATTTTTCTTATCTAAAGCTTACTGTTGTTCTCCTTTTAAAGCTATACTGAAGTTGACTTCCAATCAAGCCCCTACAGTGCGACATACCCAGAACGACCCTCGACAAGTAGATGTGGGTAAAATGACTATAAACAGCAAAGCTTGCATATCTAACCAACTTCAAAACAACAGAGTTTCACTTCTGCTCGTTCCACCGTCTCCTCTATAGATGTCTCTTCACAGTGTGGCACATTTCACAGTGTCCGGTTGGTTCTACCAGAATCTGTGTATATAAAAGTAAAACCTGTCATGAACAGCCAGTCTGAATACATTAAATATGGTCATTAAAGTAGGCGACTTCTTAATGCATTGTGTTTATATAATATAAAAAGAAGGCCAAGATGGCCCTCTATCGCTCACCTGGCTACTATTGGCTATAATACAAGGTCATCAATAGCTGAAGAGTCAATTTGGACCTGGGGGACATCATTTAATCATTCTTGGTAGAGGTCCACTAGGCAATGATACAAGTCAAATATCTCTAGGCCTTGTGGTTAAAGAGAAGAAGATTTTTAATGTTTTTCCTATAAGCCTATGTAAGATCAAGTGACCCTCTGGGGTAGGGGCAGTTTTTACCAAGGGGTCATGATTTCAACAATCTTGGTAGAGGTCTACTAGGCAATGCTACATGCTAAGTATGGTAGCTCTAGGCCTTGTGGTTTCAGAGAAGATTTTTTAAGTTATTCCTATATAAGCCTATGTAAGACATAGGTCTTGCACGCGACACGTCAGCTTGATGTGCTAGACATTTGTGCCAAGTTACTTTAAAATCGTTCAATGCATGATAAAGTTATAGTCCGGACTAGAATGTGTGCATATATACAGGATTCCATTACCTTCAAACTGCAAGTGCGACCTTGACCTTTTAAGGTAGGGACGTGGGTCTTGCATGCAACATGTTGTCTTGATGTGCTAGACATTTGTGCCACGTTATTTTAAAATCCTTCAATGCATGACAAAGTTACAGTCCGGGCTAGAATGTGTCCATTACCTATAAACTGTACGTGTGACCTTGACCTTTTAGAGAGGGATATGGGTTTTGCACGCGACATGTCGTCTTGAGGTGGTGAACAGTTGTGCAAAGTTTTTGTAAAATCCTTCAGTGCATGACAAAGTTACAGCCCAGACACGGAAACAAGAGGGCCAAGATGGCCCTATATCGCTCAGCTTGGTACAAGTCCACTTGCCTGGTGGAAGATCACTAGATAATGTTATATACCAAATAAGTTTTCCTATATACGCCTTTGTAAAACAAATGATCCCCCCTGGGCAAGGTCAATTTTGACCCCAGGGGCATAATTTGAACAAACTTTGAAGAGGTCTACTAGGCAATGCTACATGCCAATTATCTATGCTCTAGGCCTTGTGGTTTCAGAGAAAAAGATTTTTAAAGTTTTCCCTATATAAGCCTATGTAAAACTAAGTGACCCCCGGTGCGGGGTCAATTTTGACCCGGGGTCATAATTTGAACAAACTTGGTGGAGGTACACAAGCCAATGCTACATGCCAAATATCTAAGCTTTAGGCCTTGTGGTTTCAAAGAAGAAGATTTTTTAAGTTTTTACTATATAAGTCTATGTAAAACTAAGTGACCCCCCGTGCGGGGTCAATTTTGATCCGAGGGTCATAATTTGAACAATCTTGGTAGAGGTCCACTAGCCAATGCTACATGCCAAATATCTAAGCTCTAGGCCTTGTGGTTTCAGAGAAGAAGATTTTTAAAGTTTTTCCTATATAAGCCTATGTAAAACTAAGTGACCATCCCCACGGGGTCAATTTTTAAAGTTTTTCCTATATATGCCTATGCAAAAACTAAGTGCCCACCTGCGCGGGGTCAATTTTGACCCGGGGGTCATAATTTGAACAATTTTGGTAGAGGTCCACTAGACAATGCTACATGCCAAATATCTAAGCTCTAGGCCTTGTGGTTTCAGAGAAGAAGATTTTTAAAGTTTTTCCTATTTGTTGCCATAGCAACCAGAGTTCTGCATGGAATGGAATTCTTTGAACAATTTTGGTAGAGCTTCATGCAAGGAACATTCCTGCATAGTTTTATCAACATTGGCCTAGAGGTTTCAGAGGAGATGTCATTTGAATCAAAATGTTGACGGACAACGGACGATGGACAATCATCGATCAGAAAAGCTCACCTGGCATAGCCAGGTGAGCTAAAAAGCAAGGGCGGACGCAGACGGTGCGATTTTAAAATGCCACCATTCGGGGGCATAAAAATACATTATATGATTAGTTATTACAATTTCAGTTAACAATTTTGTACTAATTGTTTTAAAACATTGTATCACAATGAGTTTACATTTCATTTTCTAAGCATGCATTTATCATTTGACTGTTTTTTTTATCCTGTATTAAGATTAAATGATTCAAATTCATTTTTATAGAAAAATGATTTGATAGTAATATTAAATGCTGATATGACTGTAAGTCTGTCACATACAGGACTTCCTGATATTCAGACCTGGTCCACATAAGAAAATATTGGACTTCCTAAAATGAAACCTTAATAGAACCCCTGTAACTCCCAGTTGCAGTCGCGTGCATTTTTAAAATAAATGTTTGTTCAACATTTAAAGAAAAGAAAGGCAGAGAAATGATACATTATACATTAATAGAATATATATTAATTGTATTGAAGTGTCGTTTTTGTGAGTCAATGTCACCAAAAATCATCGAAAGATTGCATGTTGTCCATTTCCCCAAAATTGTGAAAATCCCCACAAAAAGGGCTAGGGCGTCTTACCAAAACTTGGTAAAAATGCAGCATGCACACAGGATTTTTAAAATGTGGGTACCTATACCCACTAGTTCTGGTAAAAGTGGGTACAGACTTAAAAATCTGGGTACACTGGTACTCATTTCCCAAAACATGAAGATATGAACTGGTATTAAAAGTAAGAGTAATAGGTAATGTTTATACGAACATAACAATCCAAACTGAGCAATGTGAGGTCTAATTTATAGGACTAGGACCAAGGACCAGTCACTCTCATCATAAGTCATTGTTGCTAAATGAACCGACAGTCATGAAGCAAAGAAACAAAGCATACATGTCCTGAACAGGTCCAATGTACTTCATTTACAAAAATAACTGGTCAACATGACAAGTCAGCTGACACTGGCATCAACCTTTCCTCATGATTGAAGCGCAACACAAGAGTCTGGGGAAAAAGCCCGGTGATCTATATGCGTTAGGCTTAGCTAGCAACGGTGCATAGTCTTCACAGATGCAAAATCATCAAAAACTGTCTTTTG
Organism: Saxidomus purpurata; assembly: GCA_022818135.1. Lineage (NCBI taxonomy): Eukaryota > Metazoa > Mollusca > Bivalvia > Venerida > Veneridae > Saxidomus > Saxidomus purpurata. Next base: position 17,488,942 of record JAFMSR010000014.1, read on the forward strand.
GGAATACGATCTTTGACAACTTGCGCTGAATTCGACCCTGAAGGACTCATTAGCTTTGTAAGTTCATTTGTTTCTCCATTTTGAAAATGTGACGTAATATGAGTAGTCTAGATTGCACAGATGTTTGCTGTGGGGCGCTTATTGATTTTCAGTTGAAAAGTAAGTGTTTCCCGATTTAAGGTTACCAACTACCATTTAATGAGCCGAATTCGTTCATTCACTGGCTACAACAAAGATGCGTACCAGCACCCACAGACATTGAAAAATTCACATGCACATCGTGTTTTCTGCGTGAAAACTGCAGGATTCTGCGTGACTGGGCATGCTGAAATGCCCTGTAAACCAAGGGGATTTTGAGTGTCTTCCTTTTAAATTTACATACATGGTGATAAATAGTTAAGGTTTTGATAACAAATAACTCTACCAGTGTCTACTGTATACAGTACATTTTGAAACAATTATATTTTTTTAAACATATAACGCTGTGGTAGTATAGCGACGATTCGCAACAAAAATACCTTACCGGCGATTTGTTTGTTTGTTAGATGTGCTTATGATCCAACATCCTTATTCAAGGTATATAGGTTGTGATCTGTAGAGACACAGATACAAATGAATCGGGGGTACCAGACCCTAGCTCTTTTACGAATAGATCCCTTGGTTCTTTTCTACATGCCCGGTGTATAGCATCGATACATGTGAGACTACCTCTCCTGATGAGTGGGAAACAAAGTGTTTCTGAAATTTCCAGTGCCCCAGCCAAAATTTGAACCGTGGACCTCCAGGTAGATAGTCCAGAGCGTTTACCACTCGACCACCCAGCCTCGGCGACAATGACCGATTCTTTCTTTGTCATTCAAAGGATCTAAATGTAACATGTGGCTTCACTTTTTGACTCCAAATTATGCAGAAAACCCCAAGTCATGCGATTGATATTTTCGTTCCATAACTCCAATAAGTATGTACAGGCTGTTCAATAGACTTGGAAAATCAAGGGTCATTGACTCTTCAGCCTAAATTTTCAAGGGTCAAAATCAAATTTTTAAGAGTCACTGTGACAATTTTAAGGGTTGAGTCAAGGGTCATCGGGTTCAGATAATATATCCTAGGCTTGCATTTCATATTTTTTTTATGTCCTGCTTTTCAGTCCTATTTTCTTATGATTCTTAGATTAGATAGCTGCTCATCCTAGGTTTTATCAGCTGAAAATTACGTTGTTCCCGAATTTGTCACATATTTTCACAATCTCGCATGTCAATTCTGTCATCCCCCGTCCGACCGATTTTAACAGTTTTAATACAAAGAAAATATAAAAAAATATTCGATTAATATTTAGAATTGAATTACTCGCCTCGCCAGATAATGCCCGCCGATAATTGAAGTACGTAGAGAATAAATTACGTCCGTAAAAATTTTGAAAGTCTTCCATATCAGTGCTGGTCGAGTTTTATCAAGTTTTAAAACATAAAAGCATGTGCTAATGTCAGTAATGACATATGATTATCGAAATAACAGAAAATATCTAATTGTCTTTTGATTTCGTATTTCCAGCGATGTGTGAATTACAATACACCGAGCTGTGTCAAGAGTCGGACGCTCATTGGTCCGTGTTATAGAACTTTGCGGAGGTCTATCATTGTTTATCAATTAACACCTTCGATGACGAGCGAGACAACCACATGCTTATTGATAGGTAGTGAATAATTAGCTCCCCCTTCTTTCGTATATTAACCAACAGACGACAATAGATTTTTGACTGACTGTGTAATCGCCGAGACTTGTTCCGACACCCACTTTATTATGTTATCCAATAGAGAATCGTCGGATTTTGATTGACACAGCGAAATCGACGAGACTCGTGACGCATGATGAGATTCTCTCGGGTCAAGTTGACGCCCAGGACATTTTTATCGCGGGTCAAATACGGGTATTTCTCGATTTTCACGGGTCAAGACCCGAGGTCTCAGGTCAATTGATGTAGTCTCACTATTTCCACTTTGAAGGCCTCCTACTTTCTCACTTTTAGGTTTCCATTTAAAGCGATATTTAATTCTTCATTTTAGAACGGAAAATAGTTTTTTGAAGCAGGTAAATTGTGTATCATGCGCCCGTTGTACCTACTTTCTGCTTATTATGGAGCACTTTAAAATTAGGCGTAAAGTTGTGACAGTTATAATGCCAAATTGATTAGGTTAATATGTACAATGTATACGGCACTTGTCATATTGCAACTAAAAAAACTTGACCTGTGTGGTTACATGTAATTGTTTTGAGCGTAGCATTTTAAGCAGGTTGGTCTTGACATCAAACATATTTGAAATTTTGTCTTCTACTTAACTGCTTAATAAATATATTTCCTTAGATTGACCTGGGTGGTCTTTTTGTCCCACTTTCTCTTAATTGCATGTTGTTAGTCAAGAGCTCTCTAGTATACTTCGCACATCATTGGCAATTCTTTCAACTATACTTCAAAATAGGCATGATTATTCATGTACAACCTATTTACAGCCTCTTTTTGGGAGGCTTCTGGGAAATTGAGAAGAATTTGGAAAAGGCAAAATCAAATTTTATCACTGAAAATTTAAATTTGAAGTCAGTAGATCTACCAATTGGTCACCACATCATGCATTAAAGTAAAATGTTGTAGCCTAAAACGAAGAACATTACCTGACTGCAATTTGATTTCTTTTTCTTTCTTTTTTTAAACTTTTTTTTTCAAGTAGATTGGTGGTTGCTCTTCCCGCTGTTTTAGTAATTGGTCTCTGACGTCATGACCGGTTGGGGATAATCGCCCGACCAGCACATGTCTCGATCTATCTCTCTTACTTTACTTTTTCTAAGGTTAACAATACATTAAGTAATGCCGACACTAAGGTAATTTTTATACTTTTCATGTTTTTATATGCTGATGATACTGTCATCTTGGCAATAACTGCCAATGATTTACAGATTGCATTAAACGCCATGTCTGAAACCTTCAGGTTAACTCTGCAAAAACAAAAACAATGGTATTTTGTAAAAGCAAGAGAGGGGTAAGAAATTTACCTCCTTTCCAGTTTGAAGATAATGCTTTAGAACTAGTTGATTATTTTACCTACCTGGGAGTTCAATTCTCTTTTACGGTACATTTAATATGACAAAAAACATCTTGTTGACCAAGCAAGAAAGGCAATGTGTCCTGTACTGTGTATATTTAATACTATGGTAACTCCTATCCTTTTACAGAACTTTTTATTTGCTTTATACTCGGAACAATATTAATCTCAAGTGGTTTGCTTTTGTCAAAAATACGTTAAATAGTCTTGGATTGTCTAACTATTGGTTACAGCAAGGAGCTTTTCTCCAACTAGCTTTAAAAAGATTGTTGAAGTTAGATTGAATGATCAATTTGTTCAAAACTGATTCCGTAAATGAGTTAAGTAAATGTTTGAATTACAGAATATTTAAACAGGATTTTAATTTTGAAAAATACTTGAGAAGTTTAGATGTATTAATCATAAAATGCCAATTGAAAAGGGTAGATGACGGAGAGAAGCGGCAGGAATTAACCGTGGGTTCCGGGTAAATAGAGGTAGACCTTGTGTACAAGGTCCTTTTTGTTTTGTTTTTGTTGTTTACCAATTTTAAATTTCTGGTATTAAAGATAAGTTTAGTTTATACTAAGTTGTTTAAGCTCGATTGTGATGAAAGCCTGAAGCTTATAGAGTCACTCTGGAGTCAGCTTCATGGGAAAACTAGGACTTGTCCCATATGAGGAGGTAGGTCATGACCCCATGCTCGAACGTTTCTGGAGCGTTCTTGCAGTTTTCTCAATTTTGCTCTTAGATATACTTTTCTGTATCTAGTAGAGTACATGGTGTCAAGCTCACGAGAATAACTATAGCGCACTTATTTGATTGGTGGGGTCACACGAATAGTAATATTGTTTTCTTTAATGTATTTCTGTCAGTTGTTTCGGCGTTTCTTTCTTATTTTTTCCTTAATAAGCTTACATGCCAAAGACACTCCTGAGTTTGTGGTGCATTGTTTACCTGCTGAGCTTTCTTCTATACCTAATTTGTGAGCCTTTTCATTGCCTTCCATGCCTATGTGGTCGGCTATCCATGCAAATTATATGTTTTTGTTATTGTTCATAAATCTAATAGTTTGTTTAAGGAGCCAGCTGATTTTATCCAGTCTGCTTTTTAAGTATCTTGCAATTAGAGCCTTGTGTACTATGAGTAAATATTTGATGTTATGATCAACCGCAAATGTTGTTACGTCTTTACAATACAATACAATACAATACAATACAATACAATACAATACAATACAATACAATACAATACAATACAATTTACAATACAATACAATTCACAACACAACACAACACAACACAACACAACACAACACAACACAACACAACACAACACAACACAACACAATACAATACAATACAATTTACAATACAATACAATTTACAATACAATTTACAATATAATTTACAATATAATTTACAAAACAATACAGTACAAAACAATACAACATAAAGGACTGAACAACAATGCTACACAAGATCAGAAACAACCTAGTCGATGTCACTCCAAATCCGCTACTCACACAAGCCAGATCAACTAGAGACAACAATCAGCGAATCATTTGACTCCAAGTCAGAACCTCAGTCTATCAACACAGCTTCTTCCCTGCAACCATCTTACTATGGAACCAACTGCCACAAGTCCACCTTAGATCAGCTCTCCAAATCTGCAAGGGACTAAAGAAAGGCGCCCCTTTTTTTTTTACCAGATTTTAAGTGAAATTGTACAGAGGGTCACTTTATTGAACATAGTCTGGTCCTTCTGTTGCGCATGGCCAGTAAATAAATTGAGAGTATTCTCTATACAGAGTGAGGCAATCACTGAAGCAGAAGATGATGATGATGATGAATACAGTACAATAAGTTTTATTTTACGTCAGACAGAGTAATATAACAGTACAACATCAGCTCTGAAGAGCTTTTGAATCGACATTAACAAAGAAAAACAGGAAATGACATGGGAAAAAGGAGCTACAATACAAAGCACCAAGATCAAGAGTTTCTTAGAATTAGTCATACATAGCTTACAAAGAAACACAGGAAACGACATGGGGGAAAAAGGAGCTACAATATAAAGCACCAAGATCAAGAGTTTCTTAGAATTAGTCATACATAGCTCACAAAGAAAAACAGGAAATGACATGGGGGAAAAAGGAGCTACAATACAAAGCACCAAGATCAAGACTTTCTTAGAATTAGTCATACATAGCTCACAAAGAAAAACAGGAAATGACATGGGGGAAAAAGGAGCTACATAATTATACAATACAAAGCACCGAGATCAAGAGTTTCTTAGAATTAGCCACACATAGCTTAAAGTAAGATAAGAATCTAGTGCTGAAACTGCTGACATGATCTATCTGCAATAGACATTAAAAATAATAAATATTAATTCAAATCGAAAAATTAAAAGCAGGTTATTAAGACTAATTTAATAAACCAACAACTACTTCACATGATCTCAAATACAAGCATAAAATAATGTTAATAAAACATCATGCTTTCTACAGTTCAAGTGTTACAAAAACTCAGCTATTTAAAGTCAATGCAATACAAAGCACATATCAAATAAAAGGGACAGGTAAACTAAAACAGAAGCAGGAAAATAAAGCAATTATGCTTCATAACAAATAAAATAGATAGCACTAAAACACAAAGCAAGCAAACTATTAACAACCTTGATTAAACTTATTTATTTCAAATCGAGTAATAGCAATTTACACTAACTACTCTCGTTGTCTGCCTTCATCTTAACTTGGTTTGAAAAGCTTAATCTCAGAGTGGTTTCATTCTAGACATTTGCAGAATTTTAAACACATACTGTCTATTCCATTTCCTGGGTAATTACATCAGGCCCCAATTTCACGAAAATACTTAAGTAAATACTTAGTAACATGCTGAACTTATTTCAACACTTACAAGCCCCTTGCATGTATATTCATTTAAAGAATTAAACTTTTTCAGAATCGTATTTACCCATTTATTACAATTATATATACACTTGTTAGTATTTGAGCAGAAAATGTTATTTTTAGCAAGTGATTTACACTAAGTAAATTCTTAAGATTCTTAAAATTCTTAACTTGTACTCGAATGATTTTTTGTTCAATCTGACTTGCATTTAGTATTATATAATATGTTTGTTCTTTCAACATATTAATTTCATTAAAAAATATATTGTTGTTTAAAATGACGACAAGAAACATTATTATTTTTAGTGACAATAAGACTTAAAAATAACTTACTCAACCAAGCAATTAAGTATTTTCGTGAAATCGAGGCCAGGTCCTCAGATCCTCAGTATTTCCAACTACATTTACATCATAGTTATGATACATATTATCATGACGTCAAAACACCGGTTAACAACATAATACAAAATAGTCACGAGGTGTGATGGCGAATTTGACAGATTTAAAACCACTAACATTCAAATATATATATCAATTATAAGACAATATATAGACGTTGTAGATCTGAAGAACATCTACAGTTATACTTAAAAAGAAATTAGTTTAAGAAAAGCTCATAGTTACAATAAAAACATTCGATGATTTCACCTCTAAAGTAAATGATTCTAAGTCGTCTTGGTCAAAATTAAAGCGTAAGAAACAAGCGGCCAATAGTATTCCTACCAATGAGTGGTTGCAACATTTTGAGCGTTTATTATCCATCTACCAAACGAAAAACAATTTCCACTTGTATTTATAGAAATGTACTTCATTTGAAGATGTAAGACCATTTTCAAGACGTGTGAGAAGACAGATAGTATTGGACGATACCCGCCTCGATATAATATTACCCTCGCCTAAAAAAAACAAGGAAAGACATGCCCGGTGGAGCACTATGGATTGAATATGATGCTGTAAATCAAAAGAGTAGTGATATTAATGACCGGAGAATGAATCGAATCAAAATTAAAGATGCTTACACATCGTTGAATATGTACCTTACGTAAGCAGAGCAAAAACACTACCGAAATACAAACACATATTTTTCTATGATAAAAGTAAGATATGAAACCAGGAGACTTGAAAAAGAACATCACAGAAAGTCAAGAAATCTAGCTAACGTCTAGATCTACCTGTCAATTTATCTGAAGACTATCTTGCTCCTCAGAAGAAAACAGAAAACTTTCGCTGAAGCTGCCTGTGTGACAAGAGCAATAGTGAACGCGTGTAAACAGAATTTCGCAAAACGGTTGAGATAAGTGCCAATACCCAATTACCACAAGGCACTGAGTAACATATTCATGAATGCCGTAGGTGGCTATACTTTTAAAGTTAATGAGGCATCTCAGACAGCTCTTTTAACGACGCTGAGACAAGGAAAGCAAAACTTTCAAGTCACCTAGCAAAAAGAAGCATAATTACACGGATGTCTCACATTATGAGAATGAAGTTTATTTCAGTATTTGAAAACTTTGAGCGTATTCAGAAATATGTTGAGACTATTATTAAATCAGCAGAAGACGGACACGCTAAACCGACATATATTTATCAATAGTTTTCTATGTACATACATGTATATGGAGGAAGAATACAGGGATTGTTTTCGGATTTACAGACAGAGAATCAGACCAACGCTTAAATCAGGACACCAAAAGTATCTCCTTTTGAACAGTGAACGAAAGCAAATGCAAAGGCCAGGTATGGACATCGCCGACTTTTGACCAGATACGATATTCAGGACCTAAACTCAAACAACTATCGACACCTCATTGAAACCTTAGCAACAAAACATATGCCCCATGGTGAGAGAAAAACAATGCATGACATACTAACTCACCCAAAAGCAACAGCAGTAAAGGCTTATGTCCGTGGGAATACTGCTTTGTTTTCACACCGACCACAACTCGGTAGAATATTGAACACACATGCTCCGAATCATAATTAATAGACACGTG
>JAFMSR010000014.1:17521776-17533835 GCA_022818135.1 Saxidomus purpurata
AACATTTGATATTGATATGTGTCCTTTCCACTAACTAATGCATAGCTGTACATGATTTATGCGAGAAATATAAGGAAAATGGTAAACCATTCTTTTTACCATGTCATTACTGTCGTTATATATGTAGTAATGCTGTCCATCCGTGCGTCTGTCGGTAGTGCGTCAATGACATTTTTATCTGTTACGTAGGCCCAACCCCAAAAGTCTCAAAGGGATAATGTTGAATCTTCACACAATGACGGACACTATTGAACGAATTAAGACTTTGCATTGTTTTGTAGTTGTGTTTTCTTCTCCGAGACTTGCCTCACATTATATTTATGTTTTCTTCTCCGAGACTTGCCTCACATTATATCTATTTTTTCTTCTCCGAGACTTGCCTCAAATAATATTTATGTTGATTTTTTCCGAGACTCGCCTCACATTATATTAACTTTTCTTCTCCGAGACTAATATATCAACTCTGGAAAACCAGTGAAGGGAAATATTTGCTATGCTTATGCTTACTTGTCCGGAGTTCAAATGGTGCATGAAATTTTCAGTTTAATATCTAAAAAATCATAGGGATGAGGTAGTGGAATAACGAGGCAGTTCACTGTGCAAGAAACAGAACTAATGCTATCTTTTGCACAACAAACAAACACATATATAAACATAAATTATGTAACAGTACATGTGTATTTCTCTGTTGAATGAATATGCTCCGAAACTTTGCTCGAAGAAGATACAGTAAATTTTAGGACACCATGATTGAACTCATTATTATCTATAATATTTCTAAATCATGGCCTGTTAGCAATCCAAATATGACCACACAATTACTATTCAATGATAAGAAACTATCGAAAACTATTTTAACGCACAATAAATAAAGGCGTTAAAGAAACGCATTCTACTATGATATGTGTACACTCTCTCTAAAATGATAGGTTCACATGATGTATTATCAAAATAGCTTTGACATCTTATACAAACATTAAAGAAGTTCTGACTATAAAACTTGGCCACAGTTTTGATACAATTACTGCAATGCTATGCCAACACAGACGGTGCTGACCTGCTTAGTTCCCGCAATTCGATAATTTCGTTAAGCTGTGTTTTAATAACAAGAAAGGTAGCCAAACGAGTATCTGTTTGTATCCTAGATTTCCAGGAAGATTTCCAGCGCATCTTGAAACAGGATTCTTCAGAGAAAGTTCTATCACTGAAAAGGAATTTAAACTGCTTAGATATGTGAATTGCAATAAGACCACAAAGTTGACCAAGAAATAGCAACTTTTTGTATTCTATATCCGATTCTAGTGGCGCAACACCAGCTTGACTGAGACAGATATCAGTGCGTGTATAAACCGGGATATTTTGTATATATTTTATATAAAATCTGTGTTTTTTTTTCAAGATGTGATATCTATGCCTTATTTTAATCGGACCATAGCTCTCACCCATAAATGGCTCTGAAGTACAACCGATTTGTAAATTTTCAATGATTTGACGGATGAAGTCTATTATCATGTAAACCAACATTGATAAGTCCGAAAAATGTTCTTTTTACTTTCCTGCACGCTTCACCAGTGTACATATTTATTACAACTGACTGCGAGATGCATATCATTTTCAACTTCTACAATATTACTGTTACCTAAGCGCCATGTCCGATTAGTGATTCATTGAAAACAATAATTCTGCGCTTTGAAGGGTTATAAAGATACCTCCACCTAAACAAGAGTATTCGTTACAGAAATCAACCATTTTCTGTAGACCTGTTTCAGACAGTGATGATAATACCGTATCATCAGCGACAATTAGAGAACTGCAGTCTATAAAAGCAATGCATATACCATAGCAAGAGTCTACCAACTGTCGAATGAGGCCGTCAGTATAAATTAGATACAGGAATGAACTGGCTATTCGTTCAAGGACTGGGAAACTGCTATTACATAAGAGATTTCTATCACGTGCAGAACTATGTAAAACAAAATACACGTTAAATATACACTGCAATGTTTTCATCTCTATACCGTAATTTATAAGTTTTTAAAACAGACCATTTAACCAGACCTTTTCAAAAGCGTGTTACTGTCCAAATAAAACAAATACAGCTTAATCTTATTTTCATTTGCAAAATAAATAATTTTTCGTAGACTGAATTATGACATCAAACAACCGAGAGTACTTTGAAAACGCCTTGTAATAAGCGTGGCCGTATTGCTTCAGTAGCCTGCATTCGTCGTAACAAAACATTTTCTTCGAGTAATTTTAGAAAACAAGAAGACGCGGCAATGTCACCAAAGCAGGTTTAAACGGCGCCTGTAGAAATTGTAGAATTAAAAAAACACAGTCACCTTGACTCCCCCCTCTGCAAAGATTTTTTTTTTGCCTTAACAATTTACAATTGAAGAATTTTTTTTTCTTAAATTTATTTTTAGTAACAGTGACCTTGACCCTAGTGACCTTGACCCAAAAAATTGTCTGTTGTTAAAACAATTTAAAAACTAAAAAAAATATTTTTTAGCAATAGTGACCTTGACCCTAGTGACCTTGACCTCGCCCCTCCTGCCCCGATTTTTTCCCCTTAAAACAATCTAAAAACAAAAAAAAATCCTTTTTAAGTAACAATGACCTTGACCTTGACCGAAGTGACCTTACCCCAAAAACATTTTTTTTGCATAAAACAATTTTAATACTAAAACATCTATTTTAGTAACAATGACCTTGACCCTAGTGACCTTGACCTTGCTTAAAACAATCTAAAAACTAAAAAAAGGAAAAATCTTGTTTTAGTAACCTTGACCTTGACCTTGACCCTAGTGACTTTGACCCTAGTGACCTAGGCCTTCGTGACCGAAAGCTTCCTCTCCACGCAAGCTACCTACACACCAAGTTTCATTACAATTGGTCACTCCTAACTCAAGTTATTAAGCGGAAAACATTTTCTATTTTTAGTAGCAGTGACCTTGATCTTGACCCTAGTGACCCTTAAAGCAATTTCAAGCTGCGTCTACATGCAAGCTACCTAAATACCAAGTTTCATTGCAATTGGTCACTCCTAACTCAAGTTATTGAACGGAAACTAATGTTTGACGCCCGCACGCCCGACATACGACATCGCCATTCTAATAAGCAGTTTTTTTCCCTGAAGGTTACAATGAACAGGTTCTGTTGTTGTTGTTGTCGTTGTTGTTGAAAGATATCGCCCAATCATGACTAAAGAGATTTATCTCAATGTAATAAAGATAATGTATGTCATCTGGTTTTTGAAGTGGTATATGGGGTTATATTAGCTAGCCTACCCGCCTAGACTTATATTACCCGAGCCGTTAGGCGAGGGTAATATTATGTCGAGGCGGGTAATATATCCCCATATATCACGTCAAAAAACAAATAACAATTTTATTACCCTTCCCTTTCCTAAATATTGAAAGATTCCGTTTATGTTTTATTTGTTTAACGGCTGAACGTAACCAGACCTTCAAATCCCTTTATGATACATCAATGTCACTGTGTGACGTCACAAATCAGCACGGACTTATACATTGACGTAGTGTACGCTGCGAACAAGCTCACGTTCAGCATTGGGTACGTCAAGTGTATAGTACCGGCTTGCCCGTAAATAGCAATACATTGTATCTATTTACGGATCGTTGACTAATCAGAAGACCGCAAATATCATGGAAGGATAATAAATCTCTATTGTGTATCTCCGATATCAATGATATCTTTGAAAAAGAAATATCTGTTTGAAGTAGAGATCTCTTAACCTTTGATAGATATCTTTGCAACTTCTCTCGAAAATAGAAAGATATCTCTCAGTAATGTTAAACAGACATCTCTGTAAGCAGATGAGATATCTCTTAAAATTCTGGAAATATCTTTCTGTGATACAAAGGTGTATTTCACCGTGTCAGTTCCTAAATTAAGTTCAGGATGTTTGTTGGCAATTTTCCTGCACGTTTTATTGTTGGTAGTATAGTCTATACTGAAAGCGGTACTTGGTTCTATTGGTTGTTCAAGCTCTTCCCTTTTTTTAAAGATCCTTTGTTGACAGAGGTACTGATAAATATGAACTACGTGTACATTTGTTATACTAGAAACATTGGCGATGTATTGCTTAATTCACATTGCATACGACAGTTTCTATGGTTGTTCTATTTATGTCTGTTTGTGTGGTTTCCGGGAAATTTGATTGTTTTCTTTTAATTGCTGTATGCAGTCTTGTGGTGTGTTCTTCAGTAGATCTTTGGCGTTTAAAGGAAATGAAGTCACGTGTCTATTAATTATGATTCGGAGCATGTGTGTTCAATATTCTACCGAGTTGTGGTCGGTGTGAAAACAAAGCAGTATTCCCACGGACATAAGCCTTTACTGCTGTTGCTTTTGGGTGAGTTAGTATGTCATGCATTGTTTTTCTCTCACCATGGGGCATATGTTTTGTTGCTAAGGTTTCAATGAGGTGTCGATAGTTGTTTGAGTTTAGGTCCTGAATATCGTATCTGGTCAAAAGTCGGCGATGTCCATACCTGGCCTTTGCATTTGCTTTCGTTCACTGTTCAAAAGGAGATACTTTTGGTGTCCTGATTTAAGCGTTGGTCTGATTCTCTGTCTAAATCCGAAAACAATCCCTGTATTCTTCCTCCATATACATGTATGTACATAAAAAACTATTGATAAATATATGTCAGTTTAGCGTGTCCGTCTTCTGCTGATTTAATAATAGTCTCAACATATTTCTGAATACGCTCAAAGGTTTCAAATACTGAAATAAACTTCATTCTCATAATGTGAGACATCCGTGTAATTATGCTTCTTTTTGCTAGGTGACTTGAAAGTTTTGCTTTCTTTGTCTCAGAGTCGTTAAAAGAGCTGCCTGAGGTGCCTTATTAACTTTAAAAGTATAGCCACCTACGGCATTCATGAATATGTTACTCAGTGCCTTGTGGTAATTGGGTATTGGCACTTATCTCAACCGTTTTGCGAAAATCTATTTACACGCGTTCACTATTGCTCTTGTCACACAGGCAGCTCCAGCGAAAGTTTTCTGTTTTCTTCTGAGGAGCAAGATATTTTATAGTCTTCAGATAAATTGACAGGTAGATCTAGGCGTTAGCTGGATTTCTTGACTTTCTGTGATGTTCTTTTTCAAGTCTCCTGGTTTCATATCTTACTTTTATCATAGAAACATTTGTTCGTATTTCGGTAGTGTTTCTGTTCTGCCTACGTAAGGTACATATTCAACGATGTGTGAGCATCTTTAATTTTGATTCGATTTATTCTTCGGTCATTAATATCACTACTCTTTTGATTTACAGCATCATATTCAATCCATAGTGCTCCACCGGGGATGTCTTTCCTTGTTTTTTTTTAGGCGAGGGTAATATTATGTCGCGGCGGGTATCGTCCGATACTATCTGTCTTCTCACACGTCTTGAAAATGGTCTTACATCTTCAAATGAACTACATTTCTATTACTACAAGTGGAAATTGTTTTTCGTTTGGTAGATGGAGTTGAAGCACTTCTTCGTGAATTAAAATTGTTTGTTTGCTTATCAGTGTCCTGCATTCGTCTACTAGGCCGAGTTAAAACATGTCACTTTTTCTAACTTATACTTGGAATTCATATTTAATCGGCCTTGGGAATCTAAAACAAATTAGAACAGTTAGTGCAATTTTTGGATCGATTGGATTTATTCAATCGTATCCAAAGTTAACAGAGTATTTCAGACCCTTACGGCCGAACTCTTAACACAATTTTTTGTCGAATACGACCGAAAAGTAGTTCTATATTACTGTCCTCTGTTTTAAAAATTATATAGTAACAGATCTAAATAATATCAAAACATTACAGAATAGCATAATATTATATTGTTGTTTTTCTTATAATTTGTAACTTAAATCAACGAGGTATCTGTTCTGTATAGAACTATTTTCCTACGCGGTTTTTATCGTCAGACCGGTGTGACATGAGAAATGTAAGACCCGTGAAATACGTATCGCTACACCGGATACACTAAATTCAGTGTTCCACGAGAGCGCGTTTTCTGCGGTTGACGCACTAGACATAGCAAAGAGCGTCTTCTTTGCCGCAATTAAAATGTGTATGATCAAATTACTACAAAAACAACATTTCAAAACCTCTCAAAACGCTTCGAAATGCAAGATAAATTGTTGATAAAATACGCTTCCGGTATGGGATATGTCTAATTTTGACCCTATTGCGTCGTCGTTGTCGTCTGATTTCGGATCGACCCGCATTTTGTACCATGCGTTTTTGTGTGTGTTGATTCCTATGATACCGTCATCATAGATCGTAGACGCACAACAAGAGATGGTCGACGAGCCTTAATACGGGAAACAAAAACGTCTTTCTGAGTGATTTTAATGATCATTTTGTAGTCATTTCGATCAGACTGTCACTATTGAAAGGGGTTTAAGTGTGCCAAATAATATCCAAGTTTAATGTCTATGGTTGAATGCACTTATGAAAAATTCGCTTTGTGGACAAATTTGACTTTTGAGATGCAGTGACAAAATGGAAAGCATCCAAAGAGAAACACCTGTTGTCTTGCCAACCCTTTGATTACCCACCATTTTGTGATGTATCACATGCAGTTTTACAGAAGTAAACTGAATAAGACTTCTTTAACACATAGTCATGCCTTTTATTTTTTTACAATAAAGGGTATGACCCTCGGAGTTTCTAAATGGCCCTCAAATTATGATACAGGGAATTGGCACCCAGGGTCTTCCTCCTCCATGAAAGCCGGAAGTTGCAATATGACCTTAGCTGTTGGGTGCGACGTTAAATCCGAATTAATTCGCACAATACAATCGACCTTATGGGCATATCCCATTACTTTTGAATGACATTTAAAATTGTTCAAACCATAAATTTTCAGTTCAGTTTTGTCAAAATCCATTTCTCAGTTACGATTCACAGCTTAATACTTCATAGGGTAGTTGAACATAGTCACTGAATGACATAATGTAAGCACATGGGTTGTCCTGATATTCACACATATATGTGTACAGTCTATGTTGTCCTGATATTTACACATGTATGTGTGCAGACTGTGTTGTTCAGAGACAATCGATCCTCCAGCACTTTCAGTCCTTTGATTTATTATAGTTTTACTTTTTTGTATATACTATCTAATTCTTTTACATGAAAGTACTATTTTTATGGTGCAATGACTTACCTTGCGTGCATACTGATTTATATGATGTTATTTTACTTTACTTCATGTATTTTGATGGCAGCCAGATGGTGATTACGTCATTTACCCCTTTGTCTCATTTTCAATATGTTGCATTGCCTTCTTCACAACATCATGCACTGCTACAAACCCTTGTAAAATAAGATAAACAAAATCATGGTTGTACAATGTATTACTAAATCAATAATTAATTCTTACGTTGTACAAACAATTCTGCCTAGTTTTTTTACTGTGCTATGTACTATATATTGTTCCCATAAATGAAAATGACCATCCATGTAAGATATTCATAGCATGACCAAGTCTGTAGGTGTCTACGTTGTTAATGTCACCTTTCTTATGCAGTGTTACTATAATGGATTCGCCCCATGTATCTGGATATTCTCCATTTGAAAATAATCGATTAATGAATTTTATTACAATGTGCATAAAACTTTCTATACTATATATGAAAAGTATGGTATAATGCAATCTACCAAGTTTTAAATGTTTTATCGATATTCTAACCTCCTCTTCAGTAATATCAGAATTAAAAATACATTTTGTATATAGCCCAGCAACATCCTCTATTTCATAGTTTATATTCCGATTTTCGTCAGATGTATTTTGATTCAATAAACGCTCAAAATGTTGCAACCACTCATTGGTAGGAATACTATTGGCCGCTTGTTTCTTACGGTTTGTCATACGCTTTAATTTTGACCAAGACGACTTAGAATCATTTACTTTAGAGATGAGATCAACGAATGTTTTTATTGTAATTATGAGCTTTTCTTAAACTCATTTCTTTTTAACTGTAAATGTTCTTCAGATCTACAACGTCTATATTGTCTTAATAATTGATATATATATTTGAATGTAAGTGGTTTTAAATCTCTCAAATTCGCCATCACACCTCGTGACTATTTTGTATTATGTTGTTAACCGGTGTTTTGACGTCATGATAATATGTATCATAAATGATGTAAATGTAGTTGGAAATACTGAGGATCTGAGGACCTGGCCTCGATTTCACGAAAATACTTAAGTAATTGCTTAGTTGAGTAAGTTATTTTTAAGTCTTATTGTCACTAAAAATAATAATGTTTCTTGTCGTCATTTTAAACAATAGTATATTTTTAATGAAATTAATATGTTGAAAGAACAAACATATTATATAATATTAAATGCAAGTCAGATTGAACAAAAAATCATTTGAGTACAAGTTAAGAATTTTAAGAATCTTAAGAATTTACTTAGTGTAAATCACTTGCTAAAAATAACATTTTCTGCTCAAATACTAATACTAACAAGCGTATCTATAATTGTGATAAATGGGTAAATACGATTCTGAAAAAGTTTAATTCTTTAAATGAATATACATGCAAGGGGCTTGTAAGTGTTGAAATAAGTTGAGCATATTACTAAGTATTTACTTAAGTATTTCCGTGAAATTGGGGCCTGATGTAATTACCCAGGAAATGGAATAGACAGTATGTGTTTAAAATTCTGCAAATGTCTAGAATGAAACCACTCTGAGATTAAGTTTTTCTAAGCAAGTTAAGATGAAGGCAGACATCGAGAGTAGTTAGTGTAAATTGCTATTACTCGATTTGAAATAAATAAGTTTAATCAAGATTGTTAATAGTTTGCTTGCTTTGTGTTTTAGTGCTATCTATTTTATTTGTAATGAAGCATAATTGCTTTATTTTCCTGCTTTTGTTTTAGTTTACCTGTCCCTTTTAGTTGATATGTGCTTTGTATTGCATTGACTTTAAATAGCAAAGTTTGTATAACACTTGAACTGTAGTAAGCATGATGTTTTATTAACATTCTTTTATGCTTGTATTTGTGATCATGTGGAGTAGTTGTTGATTTATTAAATTAGTCTTAATAACCTGCTTTTAATTTTTCCATTTGAATTAATATTTATTATTTTTAATGTCTATTGCAGATAGATCATGTCAGCAGCTTCAGCACTAGATTCTTATCTTACTTTAAGCTATGTGTGACTAATTCTAAGAAACTCTTGATCTTGGTGCTTTGTATTGTACAAAATGTAGCTCCTTTTCCCCCATGTCATTACCTGTTTTTCTTTGTAAGCTATGTATGACTAATTCTAAGAAACTCTTGATCTTGGTGCTTTGTATTGTAGCTCCTGTTTTCCGTGTCATTTCCTGTTTTTCTTTGTTAATGTCGGTTCAAAAGCTCTTCAGAGCTGATGTTGTACTGTTATATTACTCTGTCTGACGTAAAATAAAACTTATTGTACTGTATTCATCATCATCATCTTCTGCTTCAGTGATTGCCTTACTCTGTATAGAGAATACTCGCAATTTATTTACTGGTCATGCGCAACAAGGACCAGACTATGTTCAATAAAGTAATCCCTCTGTACAATTTCACTTAAAATCTGGTAAAAAAAGGGCGCCTTTCTTTAGTCCCTGGCAGATTTGGAGAGCTGATCCAAGGTGGACTTGTGGCAGTTGGTTCCATAGCAAGATGGTTGCAGGGAAGAAGCTGTGTTGATAGACTGAGGTTCTGGCTTGTCAAATGATTCGCTGATTGTTGTCTCTAGTTGATCTGGCTTGTGTGAGTAGCGGATTTGGAGTGACATCGACTAGGTTGTTTCTGATCTTGTATAGCATTGTGGTTCAGTCCTTTATGTTGTATTGTTTTGTACTGTATTGTTTTGTAAATTGTATTGTAAATTGTATTGTAAATTGTATTGTAAATTGTATTATATTGTATTGTATTGTATTGTATTGTATTGTATTGTATTGTATTGTATTGTATTGTATTGTATTGTATTGAATTGTATTGTATTGTATTGTAAAGACGTAACAACATTTGCGGTTGATCATAACATCAAATATTTACTCATAGTACACAAGGCTCTAAATGCAGGATACTTAAAAAGCAGACTGGATAAAATCAACTGGCTCCTTAAACAAACTATTAGACTTATGAACAATAACAAAAACATATAATTTGCATGGATAGCCGACCACATAGGCATGGAAGGCAATGAAAAGGCTCACAAATTAGGTATAGAAGAAGGCTCAGCAGGTAAACAATGCACCACAAACTCAGGAGTGTCTGACAGAAATACATTAAAGAAAACAATATTACTATTCGTGAGACCCCACCAATCAAATAAGTGCACTATAGTTATTCTCGTGATCTTGACACCATGTACTCTACTAGATACAGAAAAGTATATCTAAGAGTAAAATTGAGAAAACTGCAAGAACGCTCCAGAAACGTTCGAGCATGTGGTCATGACCTACCTCCTCATATTGGACATGTCCTAGTTTTCCCATGAAGCTGACTCCAGAGTGACTCTATAAGCTTCAGGCTTTCATCACAATCGAGCTTAAACAACTTAGTATAAACTAAACTAATCTTTAATACCAGAAATTTAAAATTGGTAAACAACAAAACAAAACCTCTATTTACCCTTTACAGGGGAAAAGCCACATATGCAGAATTTGTCGCATTTGTCACCAGTACCTTTCATTTGGTATGCAAAACTGATGAAATTGTTTGGAAATTAGAAAGGTTGCACTTCCTATTAAAATCTTCATTTAGACGATAATTCAAGTTAAACAGCATTACGGGAGAAATGCTGGAGTCGACTGCATACGCACCTTCCAGACAAAAAGGGCACATATATTTTAAGCCCTATACAGTAAAGTAAATTTCAAAAGTTTCAAAGGTTTATTGGTAAAGTCGTGGCCCTTTAAGGGCATAAGACATTAACAAAAACAAATGTTATAACAAATACAACTAAAGTATTGAGCAAATATTTCACATATGAGTGGAGAATGAGGTGACCTAACACATAGTGACATACATTCTATTTAGAACATACTAATAAAATCCTTTTACATAATAGTGCTTATTTTAACAATGTTTTTTATCTTCATGGTTCATCAATTGCGAGAACTTCAAGGTATTAGGATTTTAAAAATAATATTGACTTATATAGTTTTTTCTATCAGCAGTTAAATGTGTGCATATCAAAAGATAATGAAATTCATCACCCAAAAGCTCAGAATTACATAAGTGGCAGTGTCTCAAATTTCTTTCAATGCCAGTAAATCTACCCTTTTCAATTGGCATTTTATGGTTAATACATCTAAACTTAGAAAGTATATTTGACAAATTAAAAGGTAAAATGCTCAAGTATTTTTCAAAATTAGAATCCTGTTTAAATATTCTGTAATTCAAACATTTACTTAACGCATTTACGGAACTGTGCCAGTTTTGAACAAATTGATCATTCAATCTAACATCAACAATCTTTTTAAAGCTAGTTGGAGAAAAAGCTCCTTGCTGTAACCAATAGTTAGACAATCCAAGACTATTTAACGTATTTTTGACAAAAGCAAAGCATTTGAGATTAATATTGTTCCGAGTATAAAGCAAATAAAAAGTTCTGTAAAAGGATAGGAGCTACCATAGTATTAAATAAACTTAGTACAGAACACATTGCCTTTCTTGCTTGGTCAACAAGATGTTTTTTGTCATATTAAATGTACCGTTAAAAGAGAATTGAACTCCCAGGTAGGTAAAATAATCAACTAGTTCTAGATCATTACCTTCAAACTGGAAAGGAGGTAAATTTCTTACCCCTCTCTTGCTTTTACAAAATACCATTGTTTTTGTTTTTGCAGTTCCAGACATTGCAGTATTCAGACATGGCGTTTAATGCAATCTGTAAATCATTGGCAGTTATTGCCAAGATGACAGTATCATCAGCATATAATAACATGAAAAGTCTAAAAATTACCTCAGTGTCGGCATTACTTAATGTATTGTTAACCTTAGAAAAAGTAAAGTAAGAGAGATAGATCGAGACATGGG
>JAFMSR010000014.1:17534335-17550142 GCA_022818135.1 Saxidomus purpurata
AGGTTTTACTTTTATCTACACAGATTCTGGTAGAACCAACAGCCATGGAGCCATCGGACACTGAAATGTGCCACACTGTGAAGAGACATCTATAGAGGAGACGGTGGAACAAACAGAAGTGAAACTCAGTTGTTTCGAAGTTGATTAGATACGCAAGCTTTGCTGTTTATAGTCATTTTACTCACATCTACTTGTCGAGGGTCGTTCTGGGCATGTCCACACTGTAGAGCCTTGATTTGAAGGCAACTTCAGTATAGCTTTAAAAGGAGAATAACAGTAAGCTTTAGATAAGAAACATGAAACCGGTCTTGTACATATTTTATACAGACATTTCAAACATTGTTACTCTGTTGTTTTAATGATGCATGCAATCATTTGCACTAGGGCTGCAACGATTCAGCTGACAATGGATTCGATTAAGATTATCTTTTGCCGATCTCGATTTTTAACATGTTCATGTATATGTCACAACAATCTCAGCATTTTCAGCCCTGAAGACAGTTTAGACATATTTTTTTGGGGGGGTGGGGGGGGGGGTCCTTCACCAGCACGACTTAACCCATTTTATTTCACCGGTACCATTATAAGTAACAAAGGAGGTGACCTGTGTGGCTAATGGCCGGGACTAAAGTACGGTTAGGCAAACTGTTACAATATTAACATATTAAATCTACATACATGTTACATGAAAAAGTTAAGAAAAATTTCATTTTAAATGTTAAGAAAATGTTTATTCAAATGTTAATATATGTTGTCCGTTAAGGAAGATCTGAATTTCAATTTTTAACGAAATGTTAGTTGTTATGTTAAAGAAAAGGTTTCAATTTTAAGAAAATATTAAGGGGAATATGATTTTAAATCTGAAGAAAATGTGCATTCAAATATTTATGTACGTGTATGCTGTCCGTGAAGAAAGATCTCAATTTCAATTTTAAGGAAAATGTTAGTTGTAATGTTAAAGAAAAAGTTCATTTTAAATGTAAAGGAGAAAGTGTTTTTAAATGTTAAAAAAATGTTATTTTAAATGTTACTTATCTGTTAAGGAAATCTCAATTTCAATTTTAAAGAAAATGTTAGTGCAAATGTTAAAAAAAATGTTTAGGAGAATGTGGTTTTAAATGTTAAAAAAAAATGTTGTGTTCTGTTAAGGAAAATCTTATTTTCAATTTTAAGGAAAATGTTAGTTGAAATGTTACAAAAAAAGTTCATTTTAGATGTAAAGGAGAATGTGGTTTTAAATGTTTAAAAAATGTTATGTTTTGCGTAGGAAAATCTCAATATCAGTTTTAAGGAAAATGTTAGTTGTAATGTTAAAGAAATGTTCATTTTAAATGTAAAGGAGAATGTGGTTTTAAATGTTAAGAAAATGTTAGTTGTAATGTTAAAGAAAAAGTTCATTTTAGATATAAAGGAGAGTGTGGTTTTAAATGTTAAAAAAAGTTAGTTGAAATGTTACTTATCTGTTAAGGAAATCTCAGTTTCAATTTTAAAGAAAATGTTAAAAAAAGAGTTCATTTTAAATGTAAAGAAGAATTTGCTTTTAAATGTTAAGTGGAAATGTTAGTGGAATTTTTTTTTTTAAAGTTCGTTTTAAATGTAAAGAAGAATGTGCTTTTAAATGTTAAGACAGTGTCCATGTGTCCATGTCCGTCAAAGGAAAAATTCAATTTCAATTTTAAGGAAAATGTTAGTGGAAATGCTAAAGAAACAGTTCATTTGAAATGTTAAAGAAAATGTTTGTTGAAATTGATACTTACCTCTTAAGGAAATTTAAATTTAAATTTTAAAGAAAATGTAAGTGGACGTGTTTAAAAAAAGTTCATTTTAGATGTAAAGAAGAATGTGGTTTTAAATGTTAAGACAGTGCCCATGTCTGTTAAGGAAAATTTCAATTTCAATGAAAATGTTAGTGGAAATGTTAAAGAAACAGTTCATTTTAAATGTTAAGGAGTATGTGGTTTTAAATGTTAAAGAAAATGTCCGTTGAAATTTGAGTGTATAATGACTGTTAAGGAAACCTTAATGAATAAAAGGAAAATGTTAATGGAAATGTTAAAGAAAGATTTTTTTTAAATGTTAAGAAAATTGTATGAAGAATGAGATTATAAATGTGAAGAAAATATTACGGAAATTGTTATGGTTAAGAAAATAGCCGTTGAAATGTTACTGTGTAATATCCGATAAGGAAGATCTCAAATTTTGGCCGGCAGTAAAAAACACGGTCTGCTGGGTAACCCAAAAGAAAATGTTTTTCATAATTCCTAAAATTTGTTTGTCTGATGGATTCGGATTTTGGTTGAATAACTATTAAAAAGCATTGAATGTGTGATAAAACCTCAACTGAGATGCAACAATATTTTTCTTGTACAGTGATAAACCGATGCACTGGCGTATTGTAACAGCCCTATTTCCCCACATCCAAGCTCCACAGCAGTAATCGAAGGATTTACATAAGTATGGCACGTGGTTTGTACAAGTATTTTCAAAAATCAGAAAATAAAACATAATACTTCAAGTGCAGATAATTCAAAATCAAGGTCAAGGTCTGACCTATGATTTTTGTTTTAGATTTCTGTTTAAACTAAAATGCCATGTTTGAAGAAACTCTATGAAATGGAAAATTTTCGAGCTCTATATATATGTATACAAGGAAACTATAGCAAAGGTTTTTAATTTAGAGCATTTAAACAATGTGTTGTAATAGATATCGTTTAAATATCATATAAAGCAAACATTTACAGAAAATGTACTGACATTTTAACTTGGTATAAAAAAAATAAGTAATAGTTTGATGCTAAATAGAGAAATTTATACAATATAGAAACCCAAAGGAGAGAGCGATAGACAAGTGTTTGCCCTACATTTAGTCTTTATTTACTACATTTTATGAGGTCATGCACAAACAGGTCTAATCAAGATGGAGTGATCCATAGAATAACCTGTTGGAAGTTTATGGCAAATAGACAGGGAAAATTTTGAAATTTCAAATATTTTCATTGCACAAACATGTAGGGCAAACTCTGTGTTTAAACCTGTGATATTTGTACTTTGGGCCACTGAGATCCAAGGTTTTCTAAATAATACCTGTGATTTCCAGCTGTGAGACCTAGGTTCTCAGAAAACTTGTTGAAATGGCATATCAAAGTCTTGACTTTCTCAGTTAGTCATGAGATCCTAGGGTTTTAAAGAAAACTGATATTCTTGACTAAGAACCTGGGACTGCAGTTCACTGTCTATATAAAAAAAACTGAGAATGTTGAGGTTCTTGGAATACTTTTGCAAACCGTGTGCCATAGACAAGCTCTGTCACAACCAGTACAACAGGAAGACCAGTTTCTTCATCCCGGGGGATGAGCAGTTTTATAACCCCTGATACAACAGAAGATCTATACACTCAAAGCCTACATCCCATGTATACACTAAGACAACCCCTATAGCATTATTCAAATGTGTAGACAAGCTTTAGTTTGGAATACTGACAATAAACAGATGTGAGATTGAAGTTGAAAGGAGACTAGTCATCTGTCCATCCATTCAGATTTCTATCTTTCTGCTATTTCTCTGACTTTTTTATCTTTTGACTTTGTTTATTTATCTCTTTTTTGGTGTTCATAATATATTATTATACCCCCAAAACGAAGTTTAGGGGGGTATATAGGAGTCACCCGGTGGTTGGTCGGTCGGTCGGGCGGTCGGGCGGTCTGTTGCATTTTCCTTGTCCGGAGCATAACTTGAAAACTACTAGTTGGAATTCAATACAACTTCATACAATGGTCAAGCACATTGAGAGGAAGTGCAGTGCACAAGAACTATAACTCCATCTTGACTAATTACAGAGTTATTGCCCTTTGTTACTTTTCCTTGTCCGGAGCATAACTTGAAAACTACTGGTTGGAATTCAATACAACTTCATACAATGGTCAAGCATATTGAGAGGAAGTGCAGTGCACAAGAACTATAACTCCATCTTGACTAATTACAGAGTTATTGCCCTTTGTTACTTTTCCTTGTCCGGAGCATAACTTGAAAACTACTGGTTGGAATTCAATACAACTTCATACAATGATCAAGCACACTCAGAGGAAGTGCAGTGTACAAGAACTATAACTCTATCTTGAGTATTTACTGAGTTATTGCCCTTTGTTAGTTTTCCTTGTCCGGAGCATAACTTGAAAACTACTGGTTGGAATTCAATACAACTTCATATAATGGTCAAGCACATTGAGAGGAAGTGCAGTGCACAAGAACTATAACTCCATCTTGACTAATTACAGAGTTATTGCCCTTTGTTACTTTTCCTTGTCCGGAGCATAACTTGAAAACTACTAGTTGGAATTCAATACAACTTCATACAATGATTAAGCACACTCAGAGGAAGTGCAGTGTACAAGAACTATAACTCTATCTTGAGTATTTACCGAGTTATTGCCCTTTGTTACTTTTCCTTGTCCGAAGCATAACTTGAAAACTACTAGTTGGAATTCAGTACAACCTCATACAATGGTCAAGTACATTTAGAGGAAGTGCAGTGCACAGGAACCATAACCCAATCTTGACTCATTACAGAGTTATTACCCTTTGTTACTTTTCCTTGTCCGGAGCATAACTTGAAAACTTCTGGTTGGAATTCAATACAACTTCATACAATGGTCAAGCACAGTGAGAGGGAGTGCAGTGCACAGTAACCATAACTCCATCTTGACTAATTACAGGGTTATTGCCCTTTGTTACTTTTCCCTGTCTGGAGCATTTTTCGAAAAACTACAAGTTGGAATTCAATACAACTTCATACAATGGTCAAGCACAATGAGAGGAACTGCTAAGAACAATATCTCTTTTTAGTTTGTTTGCAAGGTATTATGTTACTACGAACTTCTTCAGTTTATAAAGCAATCCTTTTGGGGGTATTTATCACATTTAGTGATAGCTCTAGTATTAATTTTGTTTATATGTGCTTGTTTGTCATTGTGGCTCACCAGAGCTTTGTGCTCTATGGGGAACTTGTGATCGCCCCTGTCTGTCATCTGTCTGTTCACACTTACCCTATGAAAACTGCATAGGCCACATTTGAAGTTCAATCATTATGAAAATTGATTAGATTGTTTGTATCCATGATCTCTATGTTAAGTTTGAATCTGGGTGATGCAGAGTAAAAAAAAGTGGGTCACCTGGTCACTTGCAACACTCTAGAATCAACATAAATTTGGATCATCTTGTAATTGAGTCAGAATGTTTGTTTTGATGAACTCTAGGTAAAGTTCGAAACTGGGTCATGTTGGGTTAAAAACTAGGTATCCAGGTCATATCATAGGAAACCCTTGTGAATACTCCAGAGACTACATTTTAATGTCAATCATCATGAAAATTAGTCAAAATGTTTATCTGAATGATCTCTAGGAAAAGTTTAAAACTGTATCATGTGGGGTCAAATAAAAGTCACCTGATTGTGAACATTGTGAACTCTAGAGGCCATATTCAACACTGATTATGAAATTGGTCAGCATGTTTGTCTTTATATTTCTAGGTCAAACTCTAAACTGGGTTATGTGGAGTCAAGAACTATGTCACCATGTCAAATCTTAGATAAATGTTGTGCAGACTCAAGAAGCTACATTTTGTACCCAATTATCTTGTCAGAATGATAAACTATAGGTCACATTCAGAACTCCGTCTCGTGGGGTCAGAAACTAGGACAACAGGTCAAATCCTAGAAAAACCTTGTGAACACCCTAGAGGACATTATTTTGCATCAAGTCATTTTGAAAGTTAGTCAGAATGTTTGTTTTAATGAACTCAAGGTCAAGTATCAAACTGGGTCTCCTGGGATCAAAACGGTCTTTGGCTGACCTTGATTTTGACCCTTGACCTACTTTCTTACCTTTTGGAGCACTGGTACTCTGGTGAGCAATATAGGGGCATCATAGCCCTCTCCTTTAATATGACCTTAGCATATATACTTGGAGTGAGCTATTCTGACTACTTGCCATCTTTAATACATTGTACTTTTGTCTATCATTCTTAAACTTTACAAGGATCATAACTAAATCTTGCCCTTTTAGCTCACCTGGGCTTCATGCATAACTAGTACATGGATATTGACAAATTTTATCTAGTTGGCAGGTAAAATTGGATAGAAAAATATCGCAAATATCTGAGATCATGAAAATTGGTCAAAGCATTTGTATCAACATTGAAATGGAATTTGATCATGAGGGGTAAAAACTAGTTAACCTGGCCGAATCGAAAACCTTGAAAATTACATTTATTGTATTTGATAGTTCATATTTTGATATGAATTAGTACCACATAATTATAGAGTTTAAAATCTGTGATATATAGGTTATGTTCTGATAGGTTGTGTCTGGGTTGCAATTTCTATATACCAAAATAACTTGCCACAGTTATTGCCATTACCTAACCTGCTCAAGGTCAAGGTTACATTAAAGGTCAAAGGTTTTGTTTCTTTATCTTCCAAACCTTTTAGAGGAGTTCTTGAAAATTTGGTTAAGTGTTAATCTCATGGAGACAATACAGTGCATAATTTATTTTTCAAGCATGTTTGGATAAAGGTCACACTTGAGGGTAGATCGAAGGGCACCAAGCTATTGTCTCTTTCATCGGACTGCGGTCAAATGTACGTCTCGCCTTGATGACAAAGGTCAAAGTCGCTTATAGGATAAATGGTCATGTAACCACATCTTATCAAAATGACAAAGTTCAAGGTCAATGTTTAGTGTCAAAGGTCCAAGACTATATCGTCTTATGTAGTCAGTTAATGGGTTCATATCCATCTGGGATCTTTGTATTGCATGACAGTACCTTATTCTTTTGTTCATTGTATGTCTAATTTTATTTAAATGAACCAATTTGTAGTGTGTTATTTAATCTATCTTTTTTATCATTTGTTTCTCTACATATTTTTATCCTACCATCTGTCATTAAGAACATTCTGCCACCATGTACATATTGGTGTTTTCCTTTTCATATGGCTCACTGTCTCTCTTTGTGTCTATCCATCCATCTGTCATTGTATGTGTTGAGAAGTCTTTGTATGTCTTTCTGTAAAAGCTAAACATTTGTCTCATTGAACAGTCTATTTTTGTATTTTCCAACTTTATTGTCTTGAGTCACTCAGTCTGCCTCAATTTCTCTCCTATCTCTGTGTGTTACTCTTATGCTTTCTGAATGGTACATTCTGCAGCCTGTTTGAGTCTATTTCTAAACAATTACTGGTTTTCTTTGAATTCTTCTCTGAAAAAACGAGTTGTGCATTCTATCACCATGCCTGATGAATTTTCATTGATTAACTGATTTTTATGCCCCACTTGGATTTGGGGGACAGGGGTTCAGACTTATAGATTTGCTCGTGTCTGTACGTATGCCCTAAAAATCAGATACTGCTCCTTTACTGTATGAACAAGATTCACCAGACTTCAGAGAAATGTTTATTGGGATGAGAAAATGTGCACCTGCGTTTAAGTTGATATATTTGACCAGTCACACTAGAGTTATGGCCCTTGGCTTAGTCAAAATTAAGGTTGATGTATGCATACATGTACTGATGTGGAATTTTGTCCAATTGAATTCCAAATGAAAAAAGAGGCACAATTTTGACATTATCATTAAAAAACTTATTATTTTTGTAAATAAAATGCAATTTGCAATGTTTACAGACTAGTATCCCTTTCTCTATATTTGATTATACTTCATGTTGTGTCAGTAATATTTTTACCTTTAAATATATTCAAAATATTTGACAAAAATTGAGCAGGAATATCATGAAGTGTTAGACCTAGTTAATGACTACATTGTAAAACAACTGATATTTAAGTAAATGGAGCTGTTCTAGGTACACTTACATGAAATGCCTGGTTTTAAACATAATCTTGAGTATGAATAACTTCTTTCAAACATGTATCCTCTAACAAAATACTTAGCTGAATTGATTGGCTTTGTAAGTTTTTAGGTCAGTCAACTTGCATCTTAATAAAAACTTGAAAAATGAAAATTATCTGCTGAAAATTAATGTTCAAGAAAGTTGTGTGTTGGGTGAAGATGTTTACTTTTAAGGCCTATGAGCCATTCATATTTAAGAAATACTCAACTTAAGGTAGGAAAACTTCTTTTATGATTTCATATTCACTCTTTCTCCTCTCCCTACCAACATCCCTTCTCCTCCCTCCCCTTTCTCCCCCTCCCTTTTCCCTCTACCCCTCCTTCCTCATTTTCCCTCCCTCTCCCTTTCCCTCTGTCTCCCTCTCTTTTTCTCTGTGCATGTCTTCCCCTACCTCCTTCCCTCTCTTTCCCTCCCTCCCTTCTTTTCCCTCTTCCCCTCTCTTCCTCCCTTCCTCCCTCCCTAGCACTCTCCCTCCCTCCTTACCTCTCCCTCTCTCTCTTTTCCAGTGTGATACAGTCTGGCCACATACTTATGCTTGACTGATCATACAGGGGACATATCTGAAATGAATGCTCTGTTTTTGGTCTTGAAGATCATACAAGCATTTCTTTGAAAAGGACACCTTCACCTTTTCCCTCCCTCTCCCTTTCCCTCTATCTCACTCTCTCTCTTTTTCCCTGTCCATGTCTTCCCCTACCTCCTTCCCTCTTTCTTTTTCCCCTCCCTCATTTCCTTTCCCTCTCCCATCTGTTCCTTCCTCCCTCCTGCTCCCCCTACCACTCTCTCTCTCTCTCTTTCTCTCTCTCTTTTCCAGTGTGATACAGTCTGGCAACATACTTATGCTTGACTGATCATACAGGGGACATATCTGAAGTAAATGCTGTTTTTGGTCTTGAAGATCATACAAGCATTTCTTTGAAAGGGACACCATCACTTTTTCATACATTATTAACATTGAGCCTGCTGTGTCCTGCATGAAGCCTGAATAGAATTTTCCCAACTGTCTAATCGATGCTTGTCATCTTTCTGTGTCTTTGTGCTTGTAAGAGCTTTTCTTTGTTTTGCCAATAAGTCTGCTATCTCATTGCCCTGAACACAACAGTGTGGGGGTATCCCCTGAAGGGACACTTTCCACTTATCGCTGAGCCTGTTCAGTTCTTTGGCAAAGCATGGCACATTCCTTCTTTGTTCTCATTTGGTGGTCGTGCAAGAACTGGTACCAGCTGGCTTGCTTGAGCGCCTTCACATCTCTTCTTTTACTGAGTGGTGATATAGCAGTGATTACCTCCATTGCCTGCATTGGAGTTGCATGCATGCATTCAGTAAATATTCTTGATGTCTGGCTCATGAATTTATCTAGCAGCACTTGCTGATTTGTCTTTGCAGTTGTTACCCAACCTGCAAAGGCATATTCAATTTCCACTTCTTAAGCAAATCTTCCTATTGTGAGGATATAAATTAATTTATTATACAAAAATTTACATAAAAACTAATATTTTGCCTATCAACAACTATCCTTATATAGCTTTGTCTGCATACAATATTGTGACACAACATGAATCTTTGCATCATTTTTTGATTTTAATAAATAAGGGCCTGTGCATCAAATATTCCCCCAAGCAACAGCTACATCTGAAAATGCAAAAACATGACAATAGGCATTGAATTACATTGTGCTTAAACCTGTAACTTTAATTTCTGTATTGCATTTTTGTCTAGGGGAAAACTTCAGGAGGGAATTTAATGAAACTGTATGTAAAGGTAGAACATATTAAGGGACAGTGCATAGTGATAGAATCATACCTCTGTTATCAATGGTTGAGAAGTTATCACTGATTCCAACAATACTTTTGTATTTCTGTCTTGTTCTTTTTTCAGCTCGCCTGAGCATTTAGTGCTTAAGGTGAGCTGTTGTGATCTCCTGTTGTCCGTCGTCTGTCTGCACCTTGTGTTTGCAATAGAGGCTGCATTTTTCACTGGATCTTCATGAAACATGCCAAGAATGACTTGATATAGTCTAGGTCTAGTTTGGTTATGGGTAATCTGGGATTAAAACTAGGTCATCTGGTCAAATCATAGAAAAATCTTGTGTACATGCAATAGAGGTTGCATTTTATATTGGATCTTCATGAAACTTACCCAGAATGGTTGTAAAATCTAGGTCTAGTTTGAATATTGGTTGTCTTGGGTTAAAAACTTGGTCATCAGGTCAAATATAGAAAACCTTGTGTGTGCTATAGAGGTCAGATTTTCAACTCTGTCATCATGAAAACTTGTTTTTGTCAATGATTTCTAGGTTATGTTTGAATCTGGGTCATCTTTAGTAAAATACTAGGTCACATGGTTCAGCCAAGAAACGCCATGTTAACACTCAATGATTTCTTGGTCAAGTTTAAATCAGAGTCAATTGTGGTTAAAAGCTTGGGTCACATGGTCAAATGAAAAAAAGAAAAACCTTGTTCATGCCACATCTAATTTCCTGTCTTTTTGAAAATTTGTTTAAAATGTTTGTCTCTATGATTTCTAGGTCAGGTTTGAATCTGGGTCGTATATGGTCAAATATTAGGTCATACAGTCATATGAAAGGAAAACCTGGTTGATGGTAGAGGCCACATTTAATATCTGCTTTTCATGAAAATTGGTCAAAATGTCGGTCAAAATAATCTTTAGGTCAGGTTTGAAACTGGTTTACTAAAGGTAACAAGGTCACTATAACAAATCTTCTTAAACTGTGCTTTAGTGGATTGCCTGTGATTAAAAACTATGTAATCAGATAAGTTACAGGGAAAAGCTTGTTGATACTCTTTAAGCATATTTTAGAATCAGTCATGTCAACTTTAGTTGGAACAATCATTTGTTTTGTCAAGGTTTAACAGGAAGTTTGTTTCTATGATGTAATTGGAGGTTAATTTTTTGTCACATGTAGACAAAAGTAGGTCTCAGGTGAGCAGTACAGGGCCGTCATGGCCCACTTTTGTCTGTCTCTGTTTTTATCCTGGCAGAATATCTGCCTTGTACCAGTTGTTATCCCCTGCTGCAAACAGTCTTTGTCCATCTCTGCTCCGCAAACCTCTTGAAATCTCCAAAACCAGAAGGCGAGCTTTAATATTAAGTATGTAACATTTTGTATAGTTGACCTCTAGCAAGTTTGTTCAAATCATACTACCTGGGTCAGAATTGAACCTGCCACTTCAAGTCACTTTTCTGCATAAAGAGGTGAAGAAAAACCTAGATTCCAATGAGTTCCTATAGCAATCAGCGATTAGCCTAACAACAACTGACTTCTCAGCATCCATTGACTTCCATAGTAACCACCAACTTGGATAGTTACCAACTTATTACCCCCTTGAAAGATTTTCATTTTCATTTGATTAAATCTACATTTAATCAAAGTGATGTGCAGAACCCATGTTCCAACCCAGCCCACTCAAATTCAATTAAGGCCACACTTTTGGGGGTCATTGGTTTTTCGTTTCTACTCCATATCTGATAAACCCTTGAAGTTTGGTCAAAATGTTCATCTCTTCAAAGCAACATGTGGAACCCATATAACCATCATCCAGCTCAAGGTTTAGGACAGTCACACACTTGGGGTCTTTGTATTTTTTTATGCCCACTCCATGATGTAAAACCCTGTAAGGATTTTCTTATTACATTAATTGGTCAAATGTAAATCATTTTGAGGAGATGTGAAGAATTTATTTCCCAACGTCATTGCCACACTTTAGGGTTGATTGCTCTTTTTTGTGTCTCTTTATAACGCCTAACCCCTGTGTAGGATTTTTATATAACTTTGGTCAAATATTCACCTCATTGATGACATGGAAGAACCCATGTTCCATCTTGAGGATCATTGGTGTTTTGTGTCCCCTACATAATCCAAAAATCCTTAAAATAATTTGCTAAGTATGATGTTAAGAACCCATGTTCCAAGCACACCGGCTCAAGTTCAATGCCACTCTTTAGGGTCTTGGGTTTTTTATGTCCTCGTACAACTCCTTTACTCCTGCAGAACTCATGTTCCATCTTTGTCTACCCAAGGTGACAGTTTTACTTAGGGATCAAAGTTTTTTCACCTTGACAATCCTTTATGCAGCGGGGGATAAAACTGTCTTTTAGACTGTCTCTTTTCTGTATTTGTCTGTCAGAAGATAGAAAGAGAGAATATAGAGGGTCAGATAGACAGCTGAATTGATGGTATGATGACTTGCCTATCCTTGGCCTCACTCTCTGTATCTCTTTATTGTCAGTATGTCTATATGCTTGAGTCATGTTTGGGCTTGTCTCAAGTGTGTGGGGTTCTGGTAGAGGGTGTATGTATGGTTTGATGTTGTGTTGGGGGTCAAATGGGCTCCTCTCCCATGGAAAATGGATCCAGTTTTCCTGGTGGACTGGTTGTGACGAAGTGACTTTGTAGCTTTTTGGGATGCTCCTGTTGGGCTTTTATGTGAGGAATTTAGTGTGTTAAGTCATTTATGACCACTGCCTCTCTAAACTAAAATTCTGTGTGCACATTTTTGGTAGGTATTACTTTCAAAAGAATACTGCGTCTAGAAAAGATGCAATTTTATATACAGTTGGAGCTGATTATCTCGTCGTCGCTTATCTATAGTTTTCGTTATCTCAACCTATTTTGTAAAGTCCCGAATTTATTTGTTCTTTATTCTATGTAAAATTAGTTTTTTATCTCGACTTTTTATCTTGATTTTTTCGTTATCTCGATCTAATATTTTTGCCCAGATGCAAGATTTTGCGCTGTTTTCACGTGTTCTACTTTATGTTTGAAATGGCACTTGTGAATTGATAAGGTGTGAACAATTAACGACATGTTGTAAAAGGTGTTGTAATTAAAATTAACCAACGCTGAATTGTTTACCAATCCAAGCTGTCGTACACCCGAATGTTTATTCTATTCAGCTTTTAATTGACAAATGTCAAAATTGTGTGATTAAGAAAGACTTGTATAAAAGATTACCTAGGTTGGATTTTAACCGCTGTTGTTTCGACAAAACATTGTAATTCAATAAGATCGCTAAAAGAACTACAGTTCAATACGAGGTATTCCAAACACGTACACATGTTTAACAATACATCAAATAAAATTCATCGTATTATATCAAGATCGAGATAATGAAAAGGTTGAGAAAAAATACTTAAATCAGAAGTTAACCTTTAATCGAGATAAGTGTAGTAATTTTCATAACGTGATATTCACACGCTCACATCGTACAATGCTGACATGCTCGCAACAATTTTACAGGAAAAATGCATCTTCACAGTTAAGTGAGGCCAGTTCATCATCCCCATATTTTCTAATCGCAACCCAACGAATGAGTATTCTTACCATATCGAATTTGAATGCATCGAGACAACTTTTTATGACAGAAAAGGGTATTGTGTGCAAACAAACGCAACAAACACATCTGGCGACGTAAACACAACAAAGATGTGCAGTAATAAAGCATTGTTTGATATCTCGATTTTTCGTTATCTCGAGTTTAGTTTCAA
This sequence comes from Saxidomus purpurata, assembly GCA_022818135.1. Lineage (NCBI taxonomy): Eukaryota > Metazoa > Mollusca > Bivalvia > Venerida > Veneridae > Saxidomus > Saxidomus purpurata. The sequence goes on from JAFMSR010000014.1 coordinate 17,547,741, forward strand.
TGTCCAAAAGACTTCCAAGATTATGAATTTTGATGGTATATTGCGTAACTGGGTTATGTACCTGCTTTGTTTTGTCTTGCATTAAAAAAGGCTGTTAGTTGACACTTCTTGTTTCAGCTCGCCTGGCACAAAGTGCCAGTGTAAGGTATAAGGATCACTCGCCGTCTGGAGTCTGTCATCCGTCCGTCCACCATTTTCTTTAAACAACATCTCTGAAACCATTTGGCAAATGTTGATGAAACATTGCATGGATGTTTCTTGCATAAAGCTCTATCACAGTAACTGTTGTTCAAAGAATTCCATTCAATGCAGAACTCTGGTTGCTATGGCAATGAATTGAAATAACTTAAAAAATCTTCTCTGAAACCACAAGGCCTAGAGCTTATATAGGGAAAACATGAGCCCTTGTATTATAGCAAATGGTAGTCAGGTGAGCGATATAGGGCCATCTTGGCCCTCTTGTTATATTTTTGTTTAAATTAGTGGTTAAAACCATTTCATGTCTAGGGCGTGAAAAAGTCTTCGCACACAAACCCACAAAAAGCCGCAGCATGAGAGTTTGGCTAAAAGTTACTCAAATTTTGGCAACAACCATTCACTTTTGTAGTTAAAAAGTAGTTAGAAAGTCAAAAAATAATCTGTCTTTTATATTATTCAGTCATATTTATAGTAGTTATAAAAATGTATCTTCAAATACAATTGATTATTTACCTAACAGAATAATTGATACATCTCCCAAATTGATAACATCGATCACTCCATGGACCAAACAATTTACAGGATTCCATACTTTCAGTCACTTCCTGGTGTGAAGAACGAAAGAAAGATAGCGTTTATTAATGCTTTCTAGCTTTGGTGAATTTCAGTATTGTTAAACTAGTTAAATACCAAACAAGTTTGTTTTAAAATATCTGGCAAGTAACACAGAGAAGTCAATAGAATTGCATATTCCTGTACACTTAAAGATTTTTTTTGTTTTGTTAGAAAATCTGAGTGCAGTCTTCTCATTTCTGTTGATACACCTGAATCAATTAATAAGTTGGACTTAAAAAATTCCTATAATTGTTTGCTTCTTTAACACTAGTAACAGTTTTACTTTGGAACCTACATGTATGTCTGAATCAAGATAAATGCGTAACTTGTGTATTCAAGCGGCTGTGTATCCAGAACAAAATAACTCTCTTGGAAAAGTAGTCTGTGCATGTTAAATGTTGTAAACTAATAAAACCCTCTGCCAATGTTCTATAATCTTGTGATCATACAAGTTGTCATCCGAAGGTTTATGTGAATTCCTGGTATAGAAGCTTTAACATACTCCTATTAATTCTACTCTTTGAATAAATAAAGGTATAGACAAGACAAATTTTGATGCAAAGCATCAAAGGCGCTGCGCATGTTTTTGAAACATGATTTAAAGGAATCAGAGTCATTTTAGAATATCAGTAAACAACCTATCAACGGGAAAAACCGAATACATTATATTATTTGTAACTGTTATCATAATAAGTAAAAAACCACATCTACTACAGTTTAACCAAAAAATGAACGAATCATAAAACAACCTTACGTATAATGGTACGATGACGCCCATTAAACAAGGCTACAGCTCCTGGTCAGTAGACGCTTTTCGACGCAGACGAAACCCACGTGATTAATTTTGTCTTTACTATTGGTCAGTTGTTAGCGATGCTTTACATAACTTTCATTCAGACCCCATGTATCGCATAGTTAGGTGAACGGTCTTATTTATAATGCCTACATTTTACTTTAGTTTGTAGTAATTAAAATGGGTTTTCATTAATTATTCACGTTGACAACATATGTATTTAAACTTCAAAATGTTTAGAGTTAGCAAAACAACTATCGAGACGTTTTTTCTGAACTTTGATGAATCTGGCCGTAGGGTCCGTAAACAAAGCAATAAAAAAACCGTAACCTTCAAGTTTGTGGAAAAGTTATTAAATATCCTATGAATATGTCAAAAGTTTTGAATTAACCGTCTCTGGTATAGTATTGTTTGTAATGAGTTAATACTGTTTATTTATTCATTATAGGGAGTTTGTTCAAACATAATACATAGCTTTTAATTACAATAATAATGTTGGCTGCTCCCTATTCGATTATGCAACCCCATGGTACAAAATTAAAACCTATTCAATACTGGCACTGTGCTTCCGCACAGCGCCAATAATAATTATACACTTTCTATGAAATTTCTGTATAGAAAGAGTTGAAATACAGAATGTGTGATATTTTTGTTACAGTTCAAAGTTATAGCTCTATTTTTAATATCCCCATTAGCAAGAAAAGAGTTTTGAGTTTGCAAGAGAAACGTCAAGGTAACTTTGTGAGAGGGAGCATTTTCACTACTTTGCTCATAAAAAGAAAGGATCAATTAATTT
>JAFMSR010000014.1:17550642-17629375 GCA_022818135.1 Saxidomus purpurata
AAATTGAAATTACAATGTAAAATCCATTGAGGGGATTATGACTACTATGCCATTTTTGAACCAAGGGGATTTCGACCAAGGGGATTTTGAGTGTTTCCCGTGCTTTCCAAGCATTCCATATTTGTCAAGCATTTTTCTTCAGCAAGTGTAAATGATCACATTACCACTTAAAAAGAGATATCATACTTCAAAATGGCCATACCATATCTTAGCTACTTAAAATACAATGAGTGCTTTGAAAACATGTAATAAATACGGCAACTGATACCAAGACATTTTTCTTATCAGCAAATAGAAATGAAAGTAATCCTTACAGAATAAGTGGATTATCTACTAGGATATTAAAAAATGATTTTAACTAATTCAGCTATAACCAGTAGAAATGGAATTGTTACACATATTCATCTACTTCCTTTATTCATTTTTGCTAGTCTAAGAGTACACGTCATAGCGTAATACATTTTTTTGTATCTTCTTTTAAATTATGATGACCACTCTGAAAGGTAGTTTAAAGCAAGTACCTTCTTCATGCAGCTAATAGTATGATATATAAATATATGTAATAACAATTGAAGTCTAAATACTACTGTAGTGTATCTATCTGCTGAAAGACTTGTCCATGGAGCAATGTCTTAAAAATTTGTACATACTGGTTTTAACAAATTTGTCCATGGAGCAATGTCTTAAAAATTTGTACATACTGGTTTTAACAAATAAGATTACATCTGTGATGAAAAACTACAAAATCCTTGAACCAGTTCTTCCACTGGTCCTTACTTCAGCTTTCCTATCACAGCTGGTGTCCAAATACTAGTCTATAATCCTAGACTCTACATTCGCAACTAGTATACTAACTAAAGGAGTCACAAAAGGTGACTGATAACTTAAGCAACACTGCATGGAAAACTCAGATGCACCAAATGACCCTGTCTGTGACCAAAAGGTGGCAAGATGACTCTTATATACCCCATGTCATACTTCACTGGGGTTATAAATATTTAACATTTGAAGAGCAGGATTTAGCTCTGCCTCCGCAGTCCGTTCTTTCTGAATGTATGTATTCACATATGGCTAAATGAGCAGTCAGTGAAAGCTAAACAAACAGGTTAAACATTCAAGAAGTAAGCTGTGCTGTTAGCACCTTGACACGTTCTACAAGACTAGCACACTGAGACTTCTCCTTTTCCACAGATCCTCTTAGAACTTCAACATCACTTGTCAACTGTAATAAAAATATGTGTGCTGATTAGCTGTAAAGAACAGAAAGAATGTTATATTCTACAAACTGTAAGTTTCTGCAAAAGTGAGAGTACTTGCTCATTTTGCAGGTACCATGCAATTAAGTTGTAAATTGTAAAAGGGGTGATCAACAAGTTACGTGTGAACTCTGAGAGGTGATCAACAAGTTACGTGTGAACTCTGAGGGGTCATCAACAAGTTATGTGTGAACTCTCAAGGGGTCATCAACAAGTTACGTGTGAACTCTGAGAGGTCATCAACAAGTTACGTGTGAACTCTGAGGGGTCATCAACAAGTTACGTGTGAACTCTGAGGGGTCATCAACAAGTTACGTGTGAACTCTGAGAGGTCATCAACAAGTTACGTGTGAACTCTCAAGAGGTCATCAACAAGTTACGTGTGAACTCTCAAGAGGTCATCAACAAGTTACGTGTGAACTCTGAGAGGTGATCAACAAGTTACTAACTCTGAGGGTCATCAAGTTACGTGTGAACTCAGAGGGGTCATCAACAAGTTACGTGTGAACTCTGAGAGGTGATCAACAAGTTAAGTGTGAACTCTGAGGGGTCATCAACAAGTTACGTGTGAACTCTGAGGGGTCATCAACAAGTTACATGTGAACTCAGAGGGTTCATCAACAAGTTACGTGTGAACTCTCAAGAGGTCATCAACAAGTAACGTGTGAACTCTGAGGGGTCATTAACAAGTTACATGTGAACTCTGAGGGGTCATCAACAAATTACGTGTGAACTCTAAGGAGGTCAATAACAAGTAACGTGTGAACTCTGAGGGCTGATCAACAAGTTACTTGTGAACTCTGAGGAGTAAGCACAGCAGTTCTTTTTAAAACTGTTAAAAGGATGGATGTGGTTCAACATACCTGCTGAGTTGAGCCAGAATCAGCCCCATCCATTAAATCAAGGCAAAATATTAGATTATATGTGTCCATATGTCTAAATATGTCACCTTCGGTAAATAAAGTTTTTATTATTATTATTAAAGCAGACCCAATTTTCACAAAATAAGAGAAACAAAAGCAAAACTGCACCTCTTGTACTTCCTGTTTGGCATTTATCACATCAACGTCCTCAGTATCCTGACCTTTGACCTCCATACATCTGAGCCAATCAGACAGCTGCTTCAACTGTTTCTGCATTTTCCTAAAACAAATAAAATATAAGTATATCCTGTCTAATTTCTTACATAGACTTGTCTAATTTCCATTACGGACAGTACAGATGGTAACTGAAAATTTACTGACTAAATATCAGACTATACAAATGTGAAGGTTGACGGTTTGCACTGGTTGCTAAGGCAATATTGCTTGCTGCCAGCAGGATATGGGTTTATAGTCATTCTATGGAATTTATAATGATGGGGAATGTGGCAATTTCATTGTATAAAAAATAAAGTTGCCCACTAAAAATCGAAAGTAAAATAGCATATAGTAAATAACTGATATCTCAAGGTCCCATTTGCTTAACGCTATTCAAATAAGCTCCGTGCTACATGTCTATGTCCATTCAAAAGTTGATATCAACTTTTGAATGGCACATTTATTGGATTAATGTATGATTTAGTCTATTAGTAATCTGTGAAAGATCGGACAGATGAATAATGAAAGCCACACAATCACTTTGAATGTTACAATTACAGGTGGCACTGTATTACCAAGAAAATTGTGCAGCTGGCAAAGTTTACCATTCTTTTTTGTATAAAGTTACTATTTAAATTGAAATTACAAGTTCTAAATTTGCAGTGATATTGCAAAATATAAGAAACATTTTCTGACATCACTTTTTGTGAAGAAGTGACATATGTACCAAAGAATGGCATGATGTCAACTTTATCTTAGAGAAGATAAAACACAGTTCTAACACTCTATAAGAAAATTTATCATTTTATGTACGAGTCAATTCAAACTGATCACTGGACTTTAAATAAATAAGTAACATATTTTCAGTCAGTGTTTGACATGAGGCTAATCATTCTTTACCTTAACTTTTTCTTTTTCTCATCATAGCTTTTCAGCCTGTTACGTATTGTCACAATTTCCTTTTGTACCATTTGTGTGGAATTTGATTCAAATCCTAGGGACGATAACTGTTCTCTAGGTGTTACAGAACTGGTTGATCTTGGAGTTATCTGCTCTTTGAAGTCAGTTACCCTGAACGAGCGGGTCTCTGACAAAGGGTGATTATGATCAGAGTTTTGGCACAGTACTCTCGGTGTGGAAGCTATAGAAGTGCATTCACTGACTGCTGTTGAAGCTACAGTTGATAAAGTCCTTGGTGTCAAGTTTGAATCTCTATTGACACCGGTTTCAACAACACCTGTCCCTCTTTTACATAGAAAATCTGCAGGTGTCATTAAAGTCAGTTTTGAAATATCTGACTGATTCTGAAAGACTGTGTTTCTGTAACTGTTCTGTCCAAGGCTATGTACAGCCTGTCTGTCTGCATTTGAATCACTGTTTAACAGTAACTTTGTTTCAAAAAGTTGTGCCCCCTGTTCTGGCCATTTCCCATGAGGTAGTGTAGCATCAGTGACTGGTTCTTCATTTTCATAGTTCTGAAATGGAACCCTGGCACTGAACTGAGACACAGTCTGGTCATTTCTTACAGAACCTATCACAGGTTGTTGTTGTTGCATATCACGAGGAGTTATAGTACGATCAGACTCTAAATCTGATTGGTTAGCTGTTAAGTTTGATAGATTTAGTCTTTCAATCTCTGCTTTCTGCAGAGGATTTCCTTTTTCTTCTATATTGTGCTGAAGGTCACTGAAATAAACATCATAAATACTTAAATTGTGTAATACAATGTAATGATTAAAAGTCAATTAACAACTTCTTAACAAAAGTCTTTTTTATTAAGAAAAGACAGACATTTAAATTAATGAAAGAGATAAATTTATAATTATACTGTAAAATATTTCTTTACCTTTGCAAAGGTTCTTAATGGATATTGGATGTGATGCCGTAAAGGCACAACACTGATGTACATTTTAAAGTGTCAGAAATTCCAAAGGGATCCTCAAAACAGATACCCCATGAAACACCAGTACACGATTTTTCAATAAAATAGACTGCAGGGTATCTTGATTAGATTCCAACTTTTTTACAAACTTGAAATTAAATGATATACGTAAACAACAAGAGATGCTTGTGAAACATTTATGCCCCCTTTCCACCCCACCCCCAGTAACTGCAACACAATAATTTGCTGACAATCTTGTGTCCCAGAAGTCATTAGTATAGGGTCACCAAATCCCCACAACACCCCCAAGTTGAAGACTTTATATGAAAGCATTGACTTGTTGAGCAGAAACAGTTTTTATAGGCAAGATCAAATAGCTCAAAGTATTTTCAAGCTGCTGAGGAGAAACAATTTTAACTTTGACCCAGTGACCTCAAAATCAATAGGGATCATCCAATCTTCATAAACTATCACCCTGGTTAAAAGACCTAAGGCCAAAACATTGTCAAGTTATTGAGCAGAAACAGTTTTTGAAATGCAAAAAAGGGTTAATCTATTGTCTATGACCAATGTCCCTTCCAAGCATGAGACCTCTAGGTCAAAGCCTTCTCAAATTATTGAGAGGTATCCATAATAAAATGCGAGGTCACTGTGACTTTGACCTTTGATCCAGTGACCTCAAAACGTATATGGTTCATTTACTGTCCATGACTTATGTCCCTACCTATCAAGAACTAAGGGTTTGTCAAAGCCTTCTCAAGTTATCAAATGGAAACTAAAGATCTAACAACTGACCTACCGATGACCAACCTACCGACCAACCAACCAACCTACCTACCGACAGCTGCAAAGCAATATACCTCCACTTCCTCCAAGAGGGGTATAATAATAAACTAAGATTCTTGAGAATGAAACACTGCTTTAGACATTAAAACACTACAGTATACAAAAGTTAAATATTTAGTTTCTACTAATTTATTTTAGGTCAATTGTGAAACAAGTTATACAACTTATATTTATCACTCCTGACACCTCATTCCTGATGGTATACATCGCCGTGAGGGTATGAGAAAAGAGAAGCCAGTTTCCCTTTTAATGCTGAGCGGCAAGCAAGGGAGCTACTGATACTATTTTTTACGTCTTTGGTACGACGCGACCAGGGAGCAAACCAGGGATGTGCTACTTGTACTGGTACTTGTACTCGTACTTACTCAAGTACCAATTTTCAAGTACTCGGCAGTACTCAGTACTCGTCTTAAATTATGAGTACAAGTACTCGTACTTACTTAAGTACTAAAGCAAAATGGCCAGTACTTGTGAGTACTCTATGAGTACTCTATGAGTACTTCCACACTTATGTGTAAAATGAAACATAAAGTATTAAGTAACCGAATGAAGTATATAATTATATAAAGTGAATGGTAGGAAATAATTCATAACAACAAATTGGATCAGCTAAAAAAAAAACCTGCCTACTTTTGTACATGTTGTATTATAATAATTTATAAATGCATTATAAATAAATCATGGTCACAGTTAATTCAGTAAATGTAGTTAAAGTTATGGTAGAACTACCAAATACATTACTTCAGTAAGCTTATAAAACATTAATATACAGAACATTTTGTCCACAAGTAAATAGAGGTGATATCACCTTAATTATCCGTATACAATGCATAATAGCAATTTGCTAATTAATAATAATGAATTATGGTATTATCACCTTTTACAAACAGGCAGATTTAATTTTCACAAATTGGTGAATAGAAGTTTTACACTAAACTGTGTTTAAGCTTATTTATGAATATATTTCTGCATTGATATTTTTCTGGGTTAATTAATTCTTTGCATGCTGACAATACTCATTATTAAACTTATTCTACATAAAATTTGAAAAACATATCATGTTTTTATTTGTGACCCATCATTGTCATTTAGAATTTATGCATATAATAATAAGAATGAATTCAGTACTCAGAAAGTACTTGTGAGTACTTTAAGTACTACTCAGTACTTACTCAAGTACACACACAAAAGTGAGTACTCAGTACTTACTCGAGTACTCCTTTAGCATCTAGTACTTAGTACTTACTCAAGTACTAACCCCAAGTACTCGACCCATCCCTGGAGCAAACCCATGACCTCCCGCACTCGAAGTGGGGCTGTACCACGAGGCTATGGAGGTGGTTTAACAAAAACGAAGATAAATATTTAAAAATGGAAATGCAAATGTTCACCATTGCGTATCATGTATAAAGAGGCCAGCTCTTTTTAAACTCTCCATCAGAAAACTTGGCTGTCTTGGTCTAGCCCTAGGCTGAGCACGCACACTGAAAATAAAGTTAAATATTTACATATATATATTTTTAATCAGTTCCTCTGAAAGTCTTATGAACATATCAATTTTAATTAATCAGAAAAATGCTTCTTTTCAACTGCCTACTCGCATATAAATTTTGACAAAAGACAGAAGACAGTGGGTTTTTCATGAAAAAAATGCTTTCTATGCACAATTGAGTAGTTTAACTATAGAGTGAACTGAAACATCCAGTGAAAATATCCATTTCTAGCCATCAAGTTTAGTAAATCCATATACGACACCCTACAATTTACATATATGCTTCTTTCTCCGCGACTTGAGGGTCTAAGGAATGATTCTGCATATTCTATGTTTAAAAATATTTTTTTCAAATGAAATTTAACTCTAAAAATCTTAGATAACTATTCATTATTCATCTTAGAAACACAATTAAATGCAGTCATTTGTTGTTTACACAAAATTACATGATATGTTATGACGTCTGACTCTCTGATACACTCTGACACTTTCTCCGCGATCCGAGGATTCTGATTGGCTGAAATTGGGCTGTTCCATTATGTGCTTCCCACACTTTTTACAGGTAAATTCAGTAAGTATGTTCTAGACGCAAGGGAAATAATCACTCCTGACCAAGGGCAAAATGGAGGATAAGAATTTTCGTTAAAATGGAGTAGTTTTTTTTAATACTTTTGAAGATAAAGGTATTTTTTACATAATAATTCTTCAAATACCTGCTTGATTCGCATGATTTTTCTCGTAAACGTGTAAAATCGCTCGATACCAAACTCCGGATGTTTGGAATTATTTCCCGCCCCCTCGGCCCCCCTCGCGAAATAACTATCACGCGAATCACGGAGAAACCTCGGATCGGGGAGAAAGAAGGATACAATGTATATTGCAAAACAGTTAACATTGTCTTAGTTCTTTTGCTGAAATTTTACCCTATCTGTGGACCTCCAGTATGTGAAATCTTCGATCTCCCTGGAGATGCAGTCTGGATAGGGGCAGGTAGCTGAGGTTCATATCTAACTTGTGTCTTGGCACTAATCTGTAAATTCAAAATTCAAAGACGTTTTACATACATAAATCTATAGTTCACGATTACAATAAAGTTTTCTGATTCATATATATTTTGCTATTTGGGCAAAACTCTCTTAGTTTTGTTATGGTTTTTGTTCACGCTCCTCTTGTACTGTTATGTTTTTACTGACTTACTTACAAATAGACAGTTGCAGTACTTTCAAAAGTTGAGTTTCTTGTATTGTAACTCTTACTGTGTTAATTTTCAAAATGTCACTGTTCATCTTTTGATCTGGATTGTAACAATTACTGTTCAAAGTCTTATGCAGTGTATAACACATGGTGTAGACCATGCTTAGACAGCTTGGATGTGCAGGCTGATTAAGCTGACAGTGAATTAAACAATGAAAATATATTTGACAATCCCACACAGTTTTATAACAATGATCAAACCAAACAGAAGTTAACAACGTCTACACTAAATAAGTGTTTTTTGTAATAAAAACTTTTTCATTTGCTGTTCATTTTATGATGCGATCACTGGTTCTTGTGGTTTCTTCTAAAGGTCGAACATTGTTTTTCAAAGACTAAACCTTACCAAGTGCATGTCAATAGCTTCTCTTGGAGTATTGAAAAGGGAGGATGGAAATCTTGGGGTAGAATTCAATGACTGCCCACTGATTTCTGTCCTTTTTCCATATTTGTTTCCCTTTGTTACATCCACATGTCCCTTTCCATCACTACCACTGCTTAAAGGTTTTGGACCTCCCCTTGCCTGGTGACGTTTACTGGCCCAGGTTTTCCAATGTAGTCCACACCTTAATACAATCTGGTATGTTTCATACACATTCTGAAAAAAAATACAGTATCAGTGATAATACCTCCTTACTGCTTGACTCTTTCAAATTACTTAACCTTGTTATGTTCTCTGATTGGAGCATTTGTCTATCAAGCTGAGCTCTCTCAGTGTTCAGTTTGTACTTACTACAAACTTAGAAGTTACAATCATATTGCTTATCATTTTAAACTTTCATTAAACAAAATTCTACAGGCAGATATAAATAAATATAACAAAAATAAAATTCCAGTTTGCTGCACAAATGCACAAAGCATTACAAGAGTTTCATCCTAGAAATTATAAATCGGGAAATTTTAAACAAAATATTTCTTCAACATTGTTCTATATATGTAAATGAATTCAGACAAACCTTCGTTTGTTGTTGTACCGCCACTTGTTTTCTCATTGCTGCCATGTCGTCTGCAACCCTCAGCCACTGGGTGAGGCCATTCTTTACCAGCCGAGATCTTCTACGCTCCATGGCAGCATGTAAACGAGATTTCTTGTGCTTACATTGCTGGGTATAGACATACCATGCCATCAGTACCTTGAATAAAATGGAATATGAGAGTTGTTTTAAACAAAAATGTTAAGCTCACATGACGTGCCTCCATGATCATGTAGTTAGGACCACTGCTTATATATAATCTCTGAGATAAAACATATCTTTAAATGATGCTAAAGTTCTTTACTGCTGACCCTGCTGGAAGCAAGTAATTCTGCCTTTACAATAGTGTAGATCATGATCAGCCTGCACATCCATGCAATAGATGCATTCATATAAAAGGTTAAGTGTTTTTTTTGTTATAGTGTTACTCCTATATTATAAAGGGCCAGCCATTTTTTACTTATGAGACACATTCTACCAAATCCTTTCCTATGGTAATCGTTATTTAACTAGCTGGTGGCTCCGACAAACCATATCAGAACAGTCCCATGCTGGGACTTGAGCCATTGACATTCCGCTCCAAAGGCAGATACCTTGACCACTAGACCAAGGGAAGAAGATATTAGTATCAAATGAATCAAGTACAGCCTTAATAATCAATTACTGAATGATAATTATCAAACCATTTTTTAGCATACCTTTCTATGTAGATTAAGACACCAATGCCAAAGTGCCAGACTGGACTTCTGTTTTTCTTCCTCTGCTGCACTGAAAGCATGCTTCCAGGCAATGAAGCATCTGGCAGTGAGACGTAAATTATGGAACCAGTCACCCTGTTTTCTCAGAAGCTGCAAAAGAAGTTGCTTTTAAGTTAATAAATGAATCAGTAAGTAATGCAGTGCAGAGTTTATATTTAATAAGTTTAAAGACTTTATATATTATCTGCAGGTAATAATTGATGAAATAGATAATAAGAGTATAATGGAAAGCAGGCACATAATCGGGCATTTCCTCTCCTCTATTTCTACTGTTGTTCAAGGTTTCACACTATCAACTGTCAATCAGTTTTGTAACAGCAAATTAACTTGCATTACAACACTTTTACAACCATAGCATTCCTTATGGAAGTTATGGTAGAGGAAGATGTTACAAATGATGTATTCACTGGGCCACTTGGACCAATCATTCTTCAGTTAATTGATTGGAAGCCATTTGCAATGGGCAGACATGTGTACCAACAAAAGTGGTATTAACCTTTTGTTCTATCATTAGTTTTAGCCACATAAAGCAACAAGAAACTGCCACATAACCAGTTATAGCCACCTAAGTATCACTTTATGGGTGCATATGCACAGAAATCCATGTCAAAATCAAGTAAGAAATGTAAAAATCTTGAAAATATATCTTGTTAGTGATTACCTGTACATGTGCTGAAAATTGGTATAAATCAAGATAAAAGCACTTTCAGTAATTTCAACAATGTAGCAGTCTATAGACTACTTTGTTCACAACATTTATTTTGTTTCTATATACATAACAGGTTTACCACTTACAGTTTTTCTGATAGATTCTTTAGTGAACAGTTTCCATGAGACCATGACCTTTCCTTTAACCTTGGCATTGTGATATTCCACTGCCCTGGCATACTTCAGCCTCAAACTCACATGATCAACATGGTACACTTTCCATTTTGTGAAATATATCTCTAGTACTCCTAGAAAATTTCAAAGTACAGATATTGACTGTTGCAGGTAGATGTTAACTGTTAAGTCAGATAAATAGGACTGTAAAATGTCTTTCCAAGTTGAACGATTTAAAATTTGGCCCAAGTTTTCATAGTTTTCAATCAACAGACATGAAGAGACAAAAATGTAGCTATATGTATGGATTAGGCTTAGGATTTAACCCTTGTCTCACTAAATTTCTGAAATGGACTAGTCTGGTCTTTCAATTTGGACTGTACCACTAATTGTTCAAAGGGACTGCTCAGTGGAAATTTTAACTGAGCGAAAATTGTCAAGTGTAGAACATGATTAGACTACAAGGGCCAAATAACTTGCCGTCTGCATTGTAACAAGTTATCTCTAGCCTAGCAGCAAAATGCAGTTTATTTGTTCACTTGCCAATGTGGTTAAAACACATCTGGTAACATTTTTCATTTTGCTTTGGTGACAAAACCATTTCAAGAAGACAAAAATTATTTACTATTTACATGGTTTTTGACAAAATTGTCCAAAACTGGCGTTAACTATGAATAAGCCTGGGGCAGCAGACAAAGAACTCACCCGCCTTTCTCCGAACACATGCATCTTTTCTAATGAATGCAGGCAGTAAAAAATGACAACACATACAAATTGAACTTACTTGTATCTAAATGTTGCCTGGCAGATTCCACCCACTGGTGAGTCTCTGACTTCTTGTAAGCATGAATGGCAGAGAATCTGTGCCACGCTGTAAACACCTAGTTATATATAACACAATAATGTAAATGAATAAAAGCTGTAACAATAACTTACATATGCATCTAAAGTTAGGCTTTGATAGTCAAAGGGAAATATTTGCCTTTGATTAAGAATACCCTAGTTTGAGCACCAAACAAGAAGATTCACCCACTTTTTGCCTTTCTATGTGATGTTATTGGCCAATATAGAATTTTTCCTACATATTCCTTCTAAGCCACTTCTCACTCAGTTAAAAACAAAGAGATGTTTGGCAACATTTGGGAAACTAAGTCTCCCTTTGAAAAGGGGCATAATTTTGTCAAAATACTACACACAGAGTTATGGGGTGACATTATGTAACAAGGGGGCGGTCAATTTTGACCCAGTGGTCAAGGCAATTCTACATACTAAATATCTAAGCCGGCCTGAGTAGGGAAGTGTACATTTATGAAAAAGAAATAGATCCAGTTGATGAAGTTTAGGCACGGACAAAATTAATTATTAACATGCCCTTTAACCTTGACCTTTGAGTAAGTGATCTCAAATATGAAAATGGACAACTACACTTTTTCCAGCCAAATTTCATCAAAATCCATCAACAGATAGGATTTTCTATGAACAGGCATCTAATGACACTAACTTGTAATATATACAACTAGACATCATACTGATGCTTCCTCCCAAATCTCATCTACAAAATGCACACAGCTACACTTTATATTGATAAATCCTGCAAAGTTTAATCAAATCAAGCAATACATCTAGGGGCTGAAGTCTCCCTGTGACCCTGACCTTTGCACAACTACACTTCAATTCAAACTAATGCTTCCTTCAAAGTCTCATAAAAATCTGACATGGATTTAAATGATAAAACAGTCAATCCTTTCTATATGTAGGCCCCTACGACCTATATCTTTGACCTAGAGATCACAAATGTATGCATACGGTAATTAAGATTTTATACTGATGCTTCCAGTCAAGTTTATCAAAATCAAGTCAGGGGTTTAGAAAATGTAATGCAGACAAGATTTCCAACAAACATGTTGCTGTGACCATGACATTTGACCTTGTGACAACAACTTATAATAAGCCCAACTATACCTGATACCGAGGCTTACTGCTAGCCACTGGCCTATTGGATGAAGCACTGACATGATTTCCTAGCAACACACTATCTCTATCTTGACCTAGTGACCCAAAAATATATTTATATCTAAAAATCATACTGGTGCTTCCTGACGAGTGTCATCAAAAGCCAGAAAGGGGATTAGGAGATGAAGCCAGAACAAGGTAAAATGGACAGAGAGATGTCAAGGGGAAATATGACACATCTCCCCATAGTAACTAATAAGCCTAAAGCTGTCAGATCAACATGAAACCAACCTTAGCGAGTATTTTGAGCATATAATGTCGGTCAGCAAGAAGCTGGGAGTGCTGCTCCATCTTCTGCTCAGCTACATTGTTCTGCCATGTATGGAATGCTTCACTGTAAATCAATCAAATTAGGCATGTTATGTTAGGTTATTAGGTTATGTTTTTTACATTTCAACATTATGTTACTTCACTGAAAGTCCAGACTAAACTCATGAGCAGAAACATTTGAAATTTATAGGTCTAGCACTCTGAAATATTCATTTCTACATTCTGAACAGAAGAAAATTAAAAATGTGACACATGAATCCTGCACATTTGAGAAAAACCTGCTCTCAGTCTGAGCGAGATTACTGAATACTGTACCTTAAAGTACCATGTAACAGGGGTATATAATTAACTAGTACCCCACTAAATTTCTACAATGGACTTGTCTATCTTTCAAGTTGGACAGTACCATTTGTTGTTAAAAGGGTTGCTCACTGATCATGATCTACACTGGCTGTAAAGGCAAAGTCACTTGCCAAAAGCAGGATAAGGGCTAAATAAAAGGTAAATATAGCCCACTTTATGTCAAAAACTTTAACTGCCATTAAAGGTGACTAAATTAGAAACAACAGTGCTAGGACAGTGAAGAAAACTTATCTAAGTTCAAGGGCCACAATCCTTCCCAGCCTTGTTTTATAGAGAGAATTCTTTGAAGGACATTTTGAATACAGATTCAGGAATACAAAATCTGTAATGTTCTCACAAATTACTGTACAAATCTGTTTACAAAAAACAACTTATTTAATGTGTCTGTAAATATTTATCTTGTATTATCTGAACTTGCACAATAGAGCAGAAAAGACACGTTACACTCTAAGCAGAAAAGACACGTTACACTCTAAGCAGAAAAGACACGTTACACTCTAAGCAGAAAAGACACGTTACACTCTAAGCAGAAAAGACACGTTACACTCTAAACATTATAGAAAATAAAAAATTTACCTCAAAAGTAATGAACATTTTCTTCTGTACATGATTTCAACACGTGCATAAATAGCTCTCTGTGTATCCACGTAGTGTAGCCACATAGCAACCATTTTCTGGCACAGCTTACGATGGTAATGATTTCTTGCTCTCTGTGATTTACGTTTTTTCTCTCTCCTTCCTCTTGTGTACTGTAATTATTTCATATAAAATCAAAGTATGAAAGTACTAACAGGCCGTCATGTGTGCAAACTGGCTTTAAAGAGAAAAATATTAATCCAATCATTTTGGCCAATAATCTACAAATTCAATTATTTACATGATGGACTGACTTTGTCGTGAAAATAGCTATATGCATATTTCAGCTACTCCGGTTAAACAATGCTGCATCTCTCTGTGATGTATATTTTGGATACGTGAGAGATATGACTATATTTAAACTTATTTCTGTCAGGAAACAACAAACTGCTCTATTGTGCTTTAATCATTTAGGTAAGATTGTGCTCAACAACATGAAAGAAAAGAGACAATCCGACACTACTTTGTGTAAAGTGTTCGCGCTAAAAGTCAGCCCCTAGGTGTCTGGTGATTCCCGCCAATTTTTCTCGTTCTTATTAAGACGTTTGTAAGCAGGCAACCGCCATAACTATCATCTACATATAGCAATAAAGCAGACATAACAACTATTTCACATTGAAACCTGTATTAAGTCCTTAACATGTACCAGTTCATAATGGTCAGCATGACAGAATCTAGTACTACATTTATAAATAACACAAAACGAATGTAAAAAATATTTTTTAGATTTAATATTATACCGTAAAAAAAATAGTAACATACAATAATCTAAGTACGGATGAACAACAATAGCCCTCTTTAGCAGGCATAAGAAACAACAAGAGCCACCAAGTCACTTAAAGTACCCTAACATGAGAATCCAGTATTGTCAATATAAATCTGAGTGTAAAATTTCATATGAGAAATTACTAGTGACTTACGCCAATCCATCCATGGATACATCTCTTCATGATCCTTCTACAATAGTAACGGGATGCTTCTATGTCCTGTCTTTGGCTGAAATAACAAACAAGTCTACCTGTCTGTTTTGTGTTATAAATAAAGTATTGTAGCCAAATGACGTGCAGATCTTGCAGACCTTGTACAAAACAATGGTAAGTATGACCTCGAGTGTTACACACTTGTTTCATTCACTTATGTTATATCTAGTATGTCTACAAGCATATCATATACCTTTTTTAACGGACGTGACGTCTTTTTGTTTTGTATACTGTATGTTGTATATTTTCTGACGAAGACATAAAGTCGAAACATGTAAATTGAAAACTTCGTGTTGTCTTGATTTTATTTATACTACAAGCATTTTAGTCAACTCTAAAAAAAAAACTAATTTTCACTTATGTTATTTCTGATTACCTCCCTTTAAAAAACAATACAATATCAAATATCTCTTATCTTTTCAATCACATTCTATTATTGCAACTATGTAAATATTTATCATCAGAGTTTTCAGCCAGAAAATAGTTCCATCTCTACAGATCATAAAATACAAATTGATACACGACTTTCAAAACACATGCTTAAAGACTCTCCGTAGTTTTCATCTGGGCTTGTTTTATATTTTGTCCATAGCACAACACTGACGTGTTTACCTGGTTCTCAGAGAGCAAAGACATACATGTATATAGTGTAAGTATACAGGGCCTCCCGAGTTTCAAAAACCTATTGTTTAGGCTTAAAACTTTTATTTTAGGGCAAAAAAAACTGAAAACTGGACCGATACAATTCAAATGATGCTGCCAGCCTGGAATTTACTTCTCAAATCTGCTGACTGATGCAATTGGTAATGCTTGCAACTGGCAAGATAAGCTTTGAGATAGATATGTTTTACAGGTTTTTACCATTTCTTGATGCTGTGTATATAGCCTCTCCAAGAGGACAGGTATTTCCTACACAGTACCTCGTTGTGATGTTCAGCTGCAATCTCCTACAACATACAAAACATACACTTTTCTCCTACCTGTCTATTTTGAGTTTAAAATTAAAGCAACATAAAACCACTTTCAAGTCCTACATCTACAGCAGTATTTATTTGTTCTTTCTTATTTTTAAACTCTTTTTTTATCACCTTCAGAGTTTTATTTCTAGGAGTCAGGGAAGTACTGTACATTACCCATAATGCTCAGTTTTCACAGTGTGACTCCATCTCACTTTAAACTTCTGGCATTTTATTCACAATAAACATGTACATAAATATCACATTAGGCTTTCTAAAGAAAATACTAAAGTTACAAACAAATGAATCCTGTACAATTTTTGCCACAATTGTCAAAAATTGCCTGAATTCTTGAAAAAGAGTGTTGTTTAAAAACTATTTTGTCATCAAAACAGAATAATCATTGCAAAATTTATGTTTTTATCGCATTTGACGACACTGGTGAGTGGCAGAGGGAACCTTATTTACATAGCATACAGGTATTTAGGGGATGCCACTGGTTAGTACAAACTTACCATATTTTCCGTCTCATGTAAAGCATCTGCTGTCTTCTGTTTCCAAGACAGAAAAAATCTCTTACACAGTTTATCATCATAGTAAAGGATGGCCTGCAATAGAACAGTATACTCTAATCCTGCAAACAGTAAGTGATTCTGCTTCTCCGACCCAGTACATATCATAATCAGCCTTCTACAAGTGTACAATCTAACCATGATCTGCAGTTTGCTGTTATGTCAGTAAATTTTCACTTGCACCCATTTGAAAAAGTAATGGTTCTTTCCAAATTTAAAGATAGACAAGTCGATTTTATAAATTTCACAGGGTAAGGCATGGCATATGGTTTCAACCCAATCAACAAATGGCTGGTGGGGGAAAAAGATGCATTGGAAGAAAACAAAATTGATGCATGAATGGAGAAGTTATGAAATATTATATTTGATGCTGTTCACTCATTTGAGAGTTTGCTAGTTCAAACTATGACAAGCTCCTGACTATCAGTGGTGCGCTCCCCCCAGGAAGCGGATATAGAGAGACACATTTACAACTAACATTTCTTCAGTATCAACATACTGCAAAACCTGTGGAGTAGGCAATCTAGGAATACAACAAAACTTTTCATTTTAAAGTTATATTACAATTCAAAATTGGTAAATTGAATTAAGGCTAAGATAGATGCTTTAAACATAGCAGATATTTTGCAAACATGTATGAAAGGACTCCTATTGTGTAAGGTCTCTTCCTGACAAACATAAATGATAATATACCGAACA
The DNA here is from genome assembly GCA_022818135.1 of Saxidomus purpurata. Lineage (NCBI taxonomy): Eukaryota > Metazoa > Mollusca > Bivalvia > Venerida > Veneridae > Saxidomus > Saxidomus purpurata. Next base: position 17,567,495 of record JAFMSR010000014.1, read on the forward strand.
GAAAGAATGGATCTTTAATCTTTGCTTAGAAAAGAGGAAAATTTTTTATTAGATTTCTCTACATTCAATGGGAATAAAACTCATATGCAGATTCATATATTTTGGTTATATTTTGTCAATGTTCATTTTTCAATGAGTATTTATCAGTTATTAGTATCTACCTTAAAATTATGTTGGTCACTTTAAGTCGTAATATCACTTTTACAGTAAGTGGCTGTTAAATTCAGGTCCGTGTGATTTACAATAAATCATTTTTTGTGCTTGGCTCAGTTTGAGCATGAAATGTTTTTCATCTTTTACGTACAAATGTCATGCGTATGAAAAAACAAAGGAGTTACAGTATAAAGAGTAATTTCAAGGTTTAGAAGCTTAGTTTATACCAATTTATTTTAGGTCGATTGTGAAACAAGTTATTCAACTTATATCAATTACTCTCGACACCTCATTCCTGATGGTAACCATCGCTGTGAGGGTATGAGAAAAGAGGTCTACAGGGAATTTGTTCGACACGTTTCTAAGAAGAATTTATAAAATGCCATAATACAATGTTGATCCAAAGTTTGATCATGTTGAGTCAAGCATAAATAAAGTTTTAGAATTATGGGGACCATGTGTGTCGAAGTGAAAAATCCTATATATAACAACACTCTGTCTAAGATCAAATGCTGTTTAGTTGAGTGAATTTGTGTAACTGTATGTGTAACAAAAAAAGAAACCAAAAAAAAAATTTAAAAAACCCCAAAAAAAAAAAAAAAAAAAAAAAAAAAAAAAAAAAAAAAAAAAAAAAAAAAAAAAAAAAAAAAAAAAAAAAAAAAATTAAAAAAAAAAAAAAAAAAAAAAAAAAAAAAAAAACAAAAAAAAAAAAAAAAAAAAAAAAAAAAAAAAAAAAAAAAAAAAAAAAAAAAAACACACCCCCCCCCCCCCCCCCCCAAAAAACCCCCCCCCCCCCCCCCCCCCAAAAAAAAAAAAAAAAAAAAAAAAAAAAAAAAAAAAAAAAAAAAAAAAAAAAAAAAAAAAAAAAAAAAAAAAAAAAAAAAAAAAAAAAAAAAAAAAAAACCCCCCCCACCCACCAAACAAAAACCCCCCCCCCCCCCCCCCCCCAAAAAAAAAAAAAAAAAAAAAAAAAAAAAAAAAAAAAAAAAAAAAAAAAAAAAAAAAAAAAAAAAAAAAAAAAAAACCCCCCCCCCCCCCCCCCCCCCCCCCCCCCCCCCCCCCCCCCCCCCCCCCCCCCCCAAAAAAAAAAAAAAAAAAAAAAAACATAAACTAATATGCACTGAAAGTGGAGCTGTTGAGTCAGCATGTCATGGAGAGAATTTCTTGGATCAGTTCTATCAAGGTCAGCTGTAGATGAGCTATTACTACAAACATCTTACCATTCTCTCATTCATTCTGTACTCCTTGCTGCACTCAAACTGGTTGATCCACATGTAGAAAAATCGCGCCAGTGTGTTCTCCCTGAAAAAAAATTATACAGATATGTGAGTAAGATTTCACATGGAATTATACCTCAATAGCTGAAACAGAAACAAAATTTTAGCTGTGTTCAACAGGAAAAAGACACAATGTAATGATTTGTGTTGTATACTGATGGACTCAATGCACAAGCCTGTTAAACTTGGTTTCAAAGATCATACTATATGCTGTTGTACTTTGTCATATGCATTTATTACGTAAGTACGTTCACCAAGTACAGACTGGTTTTTGAAAGCTTTGCACTCAAAAGTTATAATAAATCAGTGAAAAAAATACTAGATTAAACCTTATTTAACACCTCAGACTTCTGTTCACCTAAATATTTATTATCCAGAATCTAAGTTAGATATTGCTAAATGAGACAATTAGCAAACACTTACCTCCTGAACACTGTGGCATTCTGGGTGTTCTCTCTCTTGTTTTTCATTACCTGTACAAACACTTTCAACCTGAACATGTACTTTGGCATCTCTTGCATGTAGAAATGTGCATCTGCTTTTGCATACTGAGCCTGCAAAACATGTATTAATAAGTAAGTCCATCTCAATCAAAGTCAAAGAAAGTGGATGTGCCAACCTCAAGAAAACCTAAAACCCTCAGGAACACAGGGAGTTACTCATCATTTAAACCTCCAATTACTTTAGCTTACTATATACATGGAAATTTTGGCAGGGCTAAATTTTAGCAGTTTTTTTAAAGTTAAATATTGACAGCGGCTTAGAATTGGTGTTTCTATGGAGAAAAAAAACAGTGCTAAGTTAAAGCCACATGATCTATGTGTAATTGACAATACTAAACCATTTTACTGTCTAAGGGAGACAACTCTTGCATACTTTCAATAAAGTAGGACATAATGATAATGACTCAGTATGACATTTAAATCTCAAAAAGGAAGAATCTGAAACAACAAAAATTCTTCAGTACTACCAGTAAGGAACATGCCCTACCTGTCTGTGTTGTCTCCACTCTGTATACAACTGTAGCTGACTGAAACATTTCCTGAGGGTGACTAACCTGAAACAACGAAACCATTTATACAGAACATTTTGTTTCTAATAAATAACACAATTTGACAATCATCAGCTTCAAATCAAATGTATGGAATATGTGTTTATTTGCCCAGGTCTGCTTGATTTATTTTAAAGAACATCAGTCAGTGCAGTAAGTACAAGGTAACAGTTGATTTATTATTACCAGTGAAATAAAAACTGACATAATGTACAATCAAACTCAAATCAAGAAGTCCAAACAGGGATGCACAAACATATCATTTTACCCTGCTTTTCAAGATGGAATTGGCCATCAAATACATTTTGACAGATAATTACTCAAATGGGTGCTCAGTGGACATTTCCGATCAATGTAGATCATGAGTAGACTGCACAGATGTTCTCATTGATCATGATCTACACTGGCTGTTGCAATGGCAGGTTCCACTTAAAAGTGAAAAGTTGAAAACTATTCTCACTTTTGTATTACCATGCATCTATGAATTGATTAATAATTTTACATCAAAATTTTCAACTAACAGAAACTTGTAAGTAAAGAACTGAAAACTAAGTTTGATAGTTATTAGACACCTGTAATGTTTCCATGCTACATGCGACTGTGTGACAATGAGGAGTTCTTCCTTGTTCTCACATCTAGAGAGCCACGTCAACCATCCCCATCTTGTCAACTAAAAGCAGAGAAATACATAATTATAGTTTACACAGTTCAATTTTTTTCAGTTAACGTTTATCCCACAATATTTCTCAAATAAACTTGTCCGTCTATCAATTTGGACTGTACCATTAGTTGTTTAAAGGGGTGCCCATTGAAAATTTATAGAATGAATAGACAATAGCGAAGACTATGATCAGAAACCTGAAATTTCACCAGCTGTTAAGTTAACCGTCGGTTGCATTTTGACATAAAATACTACCTGATGTTGGAAAAACTAGTATGCTCTTTTGAGTTTACTTTAAAGAGATTTTAGTTTTCCACTAACCTTAATGCATTCAATATATTATTATGTCTTTCTAAATGCATAAATACAACCCCTAAATTATAATGGACTGATAGTTTAACCGCTAGTTAAAGTTTCGAACAACCGGTTCCTGATCGCTGATGTTGCGGGCTAGTCATAATTTAAGCTGGTCGCAAAGGCCGAATCATTTACCACTACCAATGCAAAGGTTTAAAATACACCGTTCTGAAATCATTAGTTAATGAGTTTTTACTAATTTGTTTTAATTCAGTTGGGACCGAAGTTTTCTCAATTTATAATATATGATAGAATAAACTGCTAATCAGAGAGGGCCTTGATTACGAAGTGGTTAAGGAATTTGCTTAGTTACGCAGAAGACTCGGACAACCTTTTAATTAGGACAGTACCATTAATCTAACAAACGGGACTCACTGAAAATTAACTAACTGGACAGCGAAGAGTGGAAGACTGCATGGATGTTCACGCTGATCATGAGCTGCACTGATTGCAAAGGCAAAATCACTTGCCACCAGCTGCTGGGTATGGCATAAATAAGTTAAAAGACAAACAGAACCCATATTGTTCTATTAATATTGATACAATTAATATCAACATACTTGTTTATATCTCATCTGGGTAGCTATTTCATTCTTCATCAACTTCAAGTGTTTCTGAACTATACACAGTCGAAATGCTGATAATCCCGCACTCTGAAAGAAATCATTTGCAGATGAAATACATGCAGATGACTTCCACATATTTTGTTTATTCAAAGGCTAATCATACACATACTTTTACAGTCAAAGTTTGGTATATAATTGATATTGTGTCTTTTTCAATACAGAATCATAGAAAACTAGTACCGGTAGTAAAACTTAAAGTCATTAACATCATTACAATAATTCAACGACTCATGACCTGTTTAAGAAATCATATACACACTTAGCTCTTAATTCTGAACTCTTACTTTATATTTCATGTCCAGTATTGAAGTCTACATATATTCAGATTGAAAGTGTTACAAAAAATCACATTTTTACAAATATTTACAATTTTCATCACAGTTTTACAAAACTTTCACAATATTCATCATATAATTTTTACAAAACTTTTCTCTCAAACAATTAGTACAAGTTGCTACATAGAAAGATTCTGAAAATTTTAGTGTCTATCTTGTAACTATGTCACCTATCACCCCTAGCCCTACAAGGAAAATTGTAAATTTACCTGCAGCAATAAATGTTTATGCTTTTAAGCGTATACAGGCACACCGTTGAGCTTATCTTATTCAGTAATAAGTACCACTATAAATGAGCTTAGTATGGAGCCGCCGTGGCTCAGTGCTAGCGTGTTCGCCTTAGGATCGAAGGGTCCCAGGTTCGATCCCCTACCACAGCCATGTCAGTAGTGTCCTTAGGAAAGACATAAATAATTCCACATTGCCTCTCTCTCTTCGAGGTTGATTCCATCTGGAATGAGTCTCGAGAGAAATTAATCTAAGTTGTAGGAACTTGTTTCATAATGAAGAGTAAATAAATTAGTATATATTAAATAGGCTTAGTGCAAAGCTTGACCAAGTTGGCCACATAGTTCTGACAGACCCAATCGCAATCAACATTTACCAGTAATTTTCTCCTGTAATGATTCTCTGTCTCTGCAATCAGTTCATACTTTTCCCTTTGTTGCTCAATATCTGTATCACACAGAAGTCAAGGATGATTACAGGTGTTGTAATTTAAATCTTGTCTTAAAGATGCTTATCTAGTTCAAGTAAACATTTTTCATTCTGTGACTGCTTACAGGCCTTTAGTTAAATATTGTTTACCTGATTATAAATCTCTTCTGCATCATTCTGAAATTGAATGTCCTATACAGTGGTCCAGACTGTCTGCTATTCAGATGGTAAATTTCTGCTTAAACTTGAAGATTAACATGTACATTTCAGGTATACCCCCTGTATGGTTAGCCAAGAAAGTGTGGACAGACTGTGCCACCCTGGAAAACAAACTGAATGGCAAGAAACAGGAGCTAAAAAAAACAAACTTTCTTCATCACTGTGACCGTGCAGGCAGTCAGCGAGGAGAGAGAGAGAAAGAGATATTTAGTAGGATTTGGCAGCTAAACCATTCACAAGGACAAAGTTAATCTGACTGCACCATAATGTCATTCCTGTCTGTATTTTCAATTGTAGTGAACAAAACCAAAATGTTTTCAGCAATATTGGGAAAGATATTACAGCAATCAATGAAGTTTCCAAGGATACAGTGCTTCCAATGCAAAAACACTCGTCTCTTCTGAAAGATCTCGGCAAGATTTGTCATTCTACCCTGTCTCTCCTGTAGACGTTCCCTGAACTGAAATGCCCTATACCACATCACAAATGCACGACTGAGTAATGTATTATTATACAGTCTTTCACAATGATCTGAAATTTCAAAAAAAGTAAAAAATAAAATTTCATATTGTTCAGTAGTAACATCCACAAAAGCAACCTAAATTTAAATTCTTGTTCCAGGATGAAAGTCTAGAAATTCTTTGCAACCTGGCCATCCAAATTTATTTATGGACAATTCAAATTTTCAATGAATCATTTGAGCCCCTCTACACAAAAACCAACGTAAGGTCTATGTGACCAGTAGTACCTTTACAGTCTGATTCGCTACTGTTCCCTAATTCATCACACAGTTGAAATTTGGTCATACAATCAATAATGCAAAATCCCAAAATGTTCTTATGTGTATCTACTTTTCCAACCATATTTGAATATAATCAGTATTCTTTTTTGTTATCTATGCACATTCCAAGATATAAATTGTATGTTAGAAATGTTATTCCTTCACGGTCGTACATTTTTCCTGAGTCTTTTGTCGCCGTCGAGCCCAGTTTGTTATCAAAGCCTGGAAACATGTTCGTACAATCACTGTATTATGATGTCTTACTGCACGGTACTGTTTCATCACATTGGCTTTCCTTTCTGACAACTTGGACTGCCATATCAACCAGTACTAAAAAATTCAACATTAATTATATGCAACACTAGTTCCTCTTTCCAAACACAGCCTTTGAAATGTGAAAAAATATAAACATTGAAAATACTAGAGGGTTCATCCAACAGCTACTGCATCTTTAAATGAATAAAAGATGCACTCTGTCTGGTTTCAGCCCAGTGAGGTATAACATGCACGCAGTCTGCTATTCTGTTGGTTTACATCTGGCATCTACCAGAACTAAAGATGGCATTACTTTAAGTATTTGGTGTGTAATGAGTATTTCCTGTTTTATGACCATTTGTAATACTTTGGATTCTGCAGCTGTACACATTTTGTACCTTGGCCCAGTGGTAGAGCCTCTGCTTTGAGATCAAGAGGTCCTGGGTTCAATACCAATAGGAGTCAATTTTCTTTAATGTTATTTCCAGCTTAGCTCATGTATAGCATACAAATCATAACATACCTGTGCCTGAATCCTGTAGGCCCAAAACTGCAGAGCAACTGACTCCATGTGTTGTCTATGTAGAACTAACTCATACCTGGAAATCCACTGCTGCCAATATGTCCTTAAAATTAAAATACTGATGTATTATGATGATGAAAATGATGTTAATTTCACTGTACCATGACTTAAACCAGTATTTTGATCTACATAAAATCTCAGAACACTATCTATCCTATGTATTTGTTATAAAAAAATGTAAAAAAAAATGAATTTCCATTAAAAATCAGTATTTCAATTTTCAAAAGCTTGAACTGCAGTTCAAAGATTAGGAAATCACTATTATAAGGGAAACAGTAGCAGATATGGATCTGACCCCTACTCTTTTGCATAACATTCATCCTGCTGAGGGCAGGTGATATTACCTCTGTGACCAGTGCAGATCATGATCAACCTGCACTATCAGCACTGCTCGCTATTGTTTTAGTTAATAAAGCTTTACTTATCACCCTTTTAATCAATTACTAGTACTGGCAACACCCTAGTTGGAAGATAGGCAAGTCTATTTTTTAGAAATTTGTAAGAGCTTATGCCTTTTCTCAACCTGAGCATCAGTTTGGTCACAACAGTTTGTTACCCACACACTGCATGTATCCAAATCTAATGTGTAAATTATAAAATCTACCTGAGAACTTGATTGTTATGATGTGTTCTCGCCTTTCTGTTCTTCTCAGTCTTTTTTCGCCTACTATGTACATACAGATACCATCCCATCATGCACTTCTTTGATAGCTTCGCTGACGCTACAAACAGCCAAAACAATTTAAGGCTAAACAAATTTTCTATTAAAAGTGCATAGAACACAGGTAAAAAACAGTGAAACCTGTCTTATCCGGCACACCTTGAGACCACTTCATCATGCCTGTCATAGCAGGTTGCTAGTTAAAACAGGTTTTATGTTACCAGGGTCAAGGAAGTTTCTGGTGAAACCAGGCTCCAGTAAAGATAGGCTTTACTTCAATAATTTCAGCATCATTTGGAATGAATACATTCTACATGTACTTCTATACAAAACTAGAGCTATCACTAAATGTGATTAATACCCCCAAAAGATTGCTTTATAAACTCAGGAAGTTCGTAGTAACAGAATACCTTGCAAACAAACTAAAGAGAGATTTTGTTCTTGGCAATAACTCTGTTATTTGTCAAGATAGAGTCATGGTTCTTGTACACTGCACTTTCTCTCAATGTACTTGACCATTGTATGAAGTTGTATTAAATTCCAACCAATAGTTTTCGAATTATGCTCCGGACAAGTAAAAGTAACAAAGGGCAATAACTCTGTAATGAGTAAAGATAGAGTTACTGTTCTTTTTGCACTGCACTTCCTCTCATTGTGCTTGACCATTGTATGAAGTTGTATTGAATTCCAACAAGTAGTTTTCGAATAATGCTCCGGACAAGGAAAAGGAACAAAGGGCAATAACTCTGTAATTAGTCAAGATGGAGTTATGGTTCTTGTGCCTGCACTTCCTCTCATTGTGCTTGACCATTGTATGAAGTTGTATTGAATTCCAACTAGTAGTTTATGAATTATGCTCTGGACAAGGAAAAGTAACAAAGGGCAATAACTCTGTAATGAGTCAAGATAGAGTTATGGTTCCTGTGCACTGCACTTCCTCTCAATGTACTTGACTGTTGTATGAGGTTGTATTGAATTCCAAGTAGTAGTTTTCAGTTATGCTCTGGACAAGGAAAAGTAACAAAGGGCAATAACTCAGTAAATACTCAAGATAGAGTTATGGTTCTTGTACACTGCACTTCCTCTGATTGTGCTTGAACATTGTATGAAATTGTATTGAATTCCAACTAGTAGTTTTCAAGTTATGCCCGGACAAGGAAAAGTAACAAAGGGCAATAACTCAGTAAATACTCAAGATAGAGTTATGGTTCTTGTACACTGCACTTCCTCTGATTGTGCTTGATCTTGTATGAAATTGTATTGAATTCCAACTAGTAGTTTTCAAGTTATGCTCCGGACAAGGAAAAGTAACAAAGGGCAATAACTCTGTAATAAGTCAAGATGGAGTTATGGTTCTTGTGCACTGCACTTCCTCTCAATGTGCTTGACCATTGTATGAGGTTGTATTGAATTCCAACCAGTAGTTTTTAACTTATGCTCCGGACAAGGAAAAGTAACAAAGGGCAATAACTCTGTAATTAGTCAAGATGGAGTTATGGTTCTTGCGCACTGCACTTCCTCTCAATGTGTTTGACCATTGTATGAAGTAATATTGAATTCCAACTAGCAGTTTTCAAGTTATGCTCCGGACAAGGAAAATGCGACCGACCGACCGACCGACCGACCGACCGACCAACCACCGGGTGACTCCTATATACCCCCCTAAACTTCGTTTTGGGGGTATAATGAAAGCGGTACATTTTCATAAATTATGTAGTGTCAATGTTCAACTACTAGACAGAGATAATAAATATCTGTGATTTACCATAGAATAATTCATGAGGTGAAGTTTAGATGCTTAAGGATATGTCACAGTGTGGGTTGGTCTTGAGTGTCATATATTTATGCATCTGAACAACAAATGAGCTGCCATTTTTAGAGCAGTTCTTCTATAACCTCTGATTCAAAGCTAAGATATCACTTACCATGATGTTCTGCCAGGGCAAGTTTCGCATTTTTTATTCTTTGTCTCACTATAAAATCTCTCCAGGCTTGGAATGTTTTCTTCCACAGAACATACCTGAAACAATATGAAATGCATCCATTCCCAAAAATACTTACATGTATTATGCAATTTAATGCAAATTCATGACCTGCACTGCCTACTAGGCAGCAAGTTTTAAGCAAACCAGACTGAGAATGTAAAAATTGAAAGACAGACAAGTCCATTTCAGAAATGTACCAGGCTAATGAGGCTATGAGTTAAATTGCATGAAAATAAATTGCTAGCAAAGGCAAAACAATACAAATTAGTAACAAAACAAGTAATTTAAGCGGCTACCACCTGCAAATTGCATGCTTCAACACCAACTGCCCAATACCCCGTCATCAGGAATATTTCCACAAAGTGAAATTGTATCAACTCGATTCCTACAGATGAATCTTCATTTAGTAGTATGCTACAATCTGGTTTAACCCTATCCCCCAACCAGATTGACCAAGACCTTGGGTAAATGATCATTCCAAAAACTTTAATCTCTTTAGCATGGCTACATTATACAGGTACCACTGATGTACCAATATAATGTTCCTGTATTTGTAGACATGTTCTTGTGCCTTTAATTTTCACAGTATATGCCACTTTCATCTTTCCAAGAATTCATGGTTTAATATCGCAATTATTTCTTCACATACTGATTCTTGTGTCTACACGAGTTCATAACTGTGCTTACCCCCGTTATATATCTACAACCCTCAAAAACGGTATGTTATGGAAAAATTTGTCATTGCCAAAACAAATACACATACAGTATTTTATACTGGAATATCAAGATATCCAGTGCGATAAAGACTTACCTGTGATGGCATTCTGCCCTTACTTCAAGACGCCATTCTTTCCTTAACTCCCACCACATTTCATGCCAAACTCCAAATGTGAGTCGCAGTAATCTCTTTCTGTAGTGGTTTCTGAATCAAATGTGTATGAATTTTGTAATACATTTAATACATGATTTAGACTCAACTTTGCAAGTCATTCTTTGAGACACAGTGAGTCATTCAGTGATTAAGAACTATTTTTTTTTAGATTTGTAAGCATTATATTACAGTAACATTTTATGTCACATTTTGCTACAATTTTCATCAATATTTTCATCTAAAGGTTGATACTGATATTCTGACACTCATATATAAATGTTTGGGTACACATGATATTTATTACCTTGCCTGAGATGGGGTAACTCTTCCGAACACGTTTTTCTTCCAAATGAAAAGAAACTTCCTTGCCAGATGTCTGAAAAGGAGAACTACATGAATGCTTTGAAATTAAACTTACAGATTTAAGTTTTAGTTGGAACAGTACTTTTGCATTAGTTTTATGGACATCACCTGAATTTTCACTGGTACAACTAGAAATTTTACTTGGCATGCTGTTAGGCATGAGGGTTAATTGCAAAACTGCAGAAACTTATATGAAATAAAGGACTTGCAACAGTTTTGCGGTCAACCTTTGCTTTGGATCAGCACTGGATTTAATGGCTGTAATTACTGCAATAAAACGGTTTACAAAATCTATTTTCTTGCTGTCTCCATGTCAGACATAGGATACAGGTATAACCTTTAAGTCCTTACAAATGTAAATCATACATATATGAGTAGGTAACATTTACTTGAAAAAGGATTGCTTTAAAAAAATGTTACAGCACCACTGAAAATGGGATACAAATTGTTGCTTTGTTCTACCTGATCCTAATCTCCTTCACTCTGCCACCTCTATTCCAAGTATAGCCTGGTTTGTAATGTTTAATATCAACAGTAGTTTGTCTGCTTGTCCCTGGTTTGATTTTGTTACGCCTTCTTTGTCTTGCAGTTGAGCCTGGGATACCAGTCTCTGGTAGTATATGTGCTGGAATCTTTGATGCTTTGTTAGACAGCATGCCGGATGGAACTTTTGATTTCAGCTCACCTTCAGAAAACTTTTGTTTGTCTGCTTTCCTAAAGCCAAAATATATTTTAAAATTCAACAAGAGTTGTTCCTCATAAGTGACAAATGCCCCCAAAGCAGTGTCTCAGTCTGTGACCATGACCGTTAAAGTGCGACCCCAACCCCCCCCCCCCCCCCACCAAATAATCCCCCAAATCCTATTTTAATCCCCCCACAAAAAAAAAGACATAAATATGTGCATATATATAAAGGATTCTAAAACATCTAACCTGTAAGTGTGACCTTGAACTTAAAAGTGAGGAGGAAGGGAATTGCTTGTGACATATCTCAATGTGCTCAAAATTTGCACCATTACAAATTTGTAATTTCAATTTAGCCTTCAATACATGACAGCGTTACCATGTTTACATGTCTTGATGTGCTGAACATTTGTGCCAAGTTATCTTAAGATCGTTCAATGCATAATAAAGTTGTTTCTTAAGATTTCTTCATCCAACTTTCAAATTGCATTGCTCGTTACAAAAACTAAGTACAAAAAGGGTCATAACTCTGTCAAATATGACCTTGACTTACAAAATTTGACAGCATCATGACCCTTTTGTCATAAGCAATACAATTTGAAAGTTTGATAAAGAAATCTCAAGAAATGGCAAAGTTATAGCCGTTTTTGTGACGGATAGACAATCGGACGGACGAACAAAGCGATACATTATGTATGCTGGTTGGTAGTGTTGTAAAATCGGACTCCAAACATAATCGATAATCGAATTGAATCGGACAGGGTATTTCGATTCACAATCGGAAAATAATCGAAAGTATATTCCTTTACTTAATAACATACAGTTATACACTTACACAGGTATCAGTCACTTGTCAGTTGTACTATGTAGTGATTTTAATCAGACAACAAATTGATTTATACTGTCACAGTCTTTCATATGCAACTGTGATAATAAATTGAGTGTGAAATTTACATTTTGGACTGTATATAATATCATCATTACAAAACCATGCGCTTCTTTCAAAGCTACCAAATTTTAAAGAACAATTTATTTGACTATAGTTAAATTAATTTTGATTAAATGTAAAGGTCCAAAAGTTCTTGCAAAACCGGAAGGGAAGATGAAATCTTGATGTAATTGCTGGATTTAAAGGAAATTCTAATAACTGAAATTTGAGACCTTTGTCCCCATTTTGGCAGATCTGACCAGTTAGCTGGAATCTATAGTTAAGTTGAACAGAGCGTTTCCTCTCACAGGGAAAGATCCAGGTTGGAATCCTGACACTAAACAGGTGTGCTACTTTGAAGTAGTCAAAAACAATTAAACATGTGTTGTATATATTTTAAGCTCCAAAAGCATTGTAAAGTGAATTGAAAGCATTAAATTGCAGTACTTATACTTCTAAAACCATTCAAATTTTAGTAAAATATTAATAATCAGTAAGTGTACTTCATTTCTTGTGTTTCCCCTAGACAGTTCTTGTACAAATGACATTCATTTATTTTATCATTGATGTGGACAATTCACCAAATATATTGTAAACAAATTTGAGCAAATTTGCCTTTTATTGTTCAAAGTAAAAAGAAGAAACGATCATCGATTATTCAAACTAAAATCGATTTAATCGATTTTGGAAGCTTTTCGATCAATTATTCGATTATAATCGATCATCGTTACATCCCTACTGGTTGGCCCAGTTTTTGTGGTAATTAGAACCCTTTATAACACTACGGGGTACAAAAAATTAAACAAAGAAACAACCAAGGTCAAAATATAACCAAGAACATCTAACATTTAACATACGACTTAATTTATTTATGCTGGTTGTCACATTATTTATACAGCTTCCAAAAAATAAAGTGTGTTGACCTATGACGTCACAGGAATATGTGCACCAGAATTCGTGGGACGACCAAAAAGTTACATCGCAACAGAAGTGTCCAATATGATATTTCAGAATCTCGTTTAAAATTATATTTTTATGTCTTGTGAATCAGTATCAGTTGAACTTGATTACATATAATTCTAACACAAGCGGCTGCTTTTCCTATATAAGCATATAGGGAAAAGCCTGTATTTTATTTTACGATAAAATACAGCACGTTTTTCCAAGGACGACGTGCCTTAAATGACGTAACGACGTGACGTATGTAAACAAAAGCGTCCAATCGTATCTCGCATTTTAAGGTTACAATGATGTGCTACTACGCTTTAAATAAAATTCGGCTTGTTTTCAAAGAAAATAACGTGTTAGAATCGAAATAATAAATTGTTCCCTATATTTTATCGTTGAATAAAATATAGTCAGTCATTTGGATGCGAATAATTAAATCACTCGTGCTACGCACTCGTGATTGAATTACTACACATCCAAATTTCTGACTATATTTTATTCAACGATAAAATACTGGGAGACATTTATTATTTCTTAAACAAACAGTCAACTATTCTTCCAGTAACAGTTTTAAAAAAGCAATCATTTCAACAATAAAAAAATGTTCAGACTCACGTTGGGAGTACCTGAAGCAACATTTTAGGTATAAGAACACCAAATTTTCGTAACGGATATCAACGGAAAACATCAACTGGAACATACGTGTATTTACAGTTTGGTTAACTTCAGTTGTTTTATTTAATGAGAGCAATGGGGACAGAAAAAACTGTCTAAAAACCACGAATTCTGGACCTACCACGAATACTGGGCCCAACACCATACTTATGTATCTCCTTTGAAAATCAGATTTTTTATCAAAGTGGTTAACATAATGTTTTGCTACTTCACGGCTGATATAAGGGCTGCCATTTAAATGAGCATTTCTTAAAATTACCTCCCTTCATCTTGTAACAAGTCTGATCCTGTGTAAACTTACGTTTCTGTTATCAGTGCAGGAGTTTCCTGCGTGAAGATTGCTGTTGAATATGGATTATAATCACCGTCATCAAGGCCTTCTTCAGCACGTGCAAGCAGTCTCATTTTCTCTGCTTTTATCTGCAACTGATTCCCCAAATCTCGCAAAACTGCAAGCCGAAAATCGCCACCGGGGTTTTTCGATTTGTCAGTCATTTTAGGTTATGCTGAAACGTGTTTAGTCATTAGTATTTCATTAATGCAAAAAACATTTGATTGCGTTAATTGTTCTTCATTTGTAACACACGGAGTTGGCAGTTAACCATTATTATCACTTTCTTCGGATTTTCGTTTGTAGGCGCCATTTTGTAAACAAACTGAAGAGTAACAAAGGGACGTTATCAATATTTTCGCAACCAAAGCACTGAGAGGTTGTTCTGTTGGGTCTAAAAGGCGATACATTCGATTAACAAAACAATAAGATAGTTCTAGCAATGATGTTTAACTTCGATGACATTCATCTAAAAATATTGGTTGAGTCGGATCAAGGTATTTCTTCCGTGTCAGAGAAGAAGCGTTTGCAACAGAGGTTGCAGGATTTAGATAAGGAACAACGACGGTTACAAGATCGTAAGGAGCTTGAACTTTTGCGAAAGCAAGTTAAA
This sequence comes from Saxidomus purpurata, assembly GCA_022818135.1. NCBI lineage: Eukaryota > Metazoa > Mollusca > Bivalvia > Venerida > Veneridae > Saxidomus > Saxidomus purpurata. The sequence goes on from JAFMSR010000014.1 coordinate 17,582,509, forward strand.
GAAAGGGAAGAACATATACAGAAATTAGAGCAGTCACTAAAATCTGACGTTGTGGGGGTTCCGGATGCAGCAGGTATTTCGGACAGTAAATTCATTGGTACAACTACAAGTGATGTTTCCAACAAGGATACAAAGAAGGACAAGCGCACTAAAACACGTTTAGCTGCCAGCTTCAGCCAACCATTGATGCCCCATGCCTCTACTTCATCTGGTGATGGATCAGTGAAATCAGGTATGAACATTTTGACATTGAATTCCCTGCGGCAGTTACCAGGCTTAAAAAAGCAGGCAAAGAAAGAACTGGCCAAATTAGGTCTTGTAGACTCCTCTTCAGACACTACTAGCTCAGACTCTGATACAGATAGTTCGAGTTCTGATTCCACTACGGAAGACGATTCAGATAAGGACTCAAGTTCCAAGAAAAAGATTTCTAAAAAACACAAAAAGCATAGAAAGCATAAGGTGAAATCTGGTATAACTTCCAAATCTTCAGATTCTGTCAAAAGTAAACAAAGATATCCGCATTCGAATTTAAGATTTGATTTTGTTAGCAGGAATATTCCTTTTGATAAGCTAGATTTTAATTTATTCATTGCGGGCGAACTCGAGATCATTTCTTCTACCAAAACAGGCAAGAAAGAGAGAGATGGTAGAGTTAAGTTATTGAAGAAGTTAATGTATCTTAACAGTTCATATGAATTTACAGTAATTAAGTCGTTGTATGCAGCAGTCTTGCGGGAAATTGAGCTGGGCCACAGTGATTGGGGGGATGACTTCCAGTATGTTGAAGCTGCAGTTTTAGCTAGACACAAGATTAAATCCAGAACCATTTTACAGGATTCACTTCAATTTAAGCCAAAGCCCAGCTACAGTCTTCCGCAAGAGGGTGCTAGTGCGTTATCTTTAGATGAAGCCAGGGTATGGTTCTGTTCAAAGTATCAGAGAAACAAATGTTCTCAAAAGGCTTCACATGTTATTGTTATTAAGGGCAAAAATCGGTTCGCTAAGCATATTTGTGCTACTTGTTGGCAAATGGACAAAAAAGAATTGAATCATCCAGAATGTTCTTCAGCCTGCCCACATTCCTCTACATGACTTCGAGATAACATATTGCCCCAGAATAAGCATGATAGAGAGAATGATTTAGTTAATGTTTTTCTACCTTCGTTTTGTTCTCAATCTTTATGTAGGGATGACTCTAATTTCATGCAGAATGAAAATTGTGTGTGTAAGCACAATAAAAATTGCTTAGTTTGCTCAAGTCTTGAAAATGAAGGTAAAATTAGTTCACAGGAAAAGATAGAAATTCATAGAAAAGTTAAGGCATCAAAGAAGTTCAATTTTGAAGGATGCAGAATTCCAGTAAACACAAAAATTAACACACAGTTCATGGAAAGAATGTTACATGGTTACAAAGATTTGCAGGTGTGTGATCTATTGAAATATGGATTTCCAATAGAAGTTAGATCAAACTCGGACACAGCCTTTCCTTTGTCACAGTCTTGTAAGGTCAAAAATCATGCTGGGGCAAATGCATTTTCAGATCATATGATTAAATATTTAAAGAAGGAAGCTTCCTTTGGAGCAATCATGGGTCCCTTTAGTAAATGTCCCTTTGAGGAAGGTATGGTTATTTCACCTCTAAATACAGTTCCTAAATCCACTCCTGGTGAGCGCAGAGTCATTTTGGACTTGAGTTTTCCCAAGGATGGCACTGGTGTTAACGATTTTGTTTCTAAAGATTGGTATTTAGGTGACAAGGTGGACCTGGTATTTCCAAAGATTGATGATTTCGTGGCCTTGATTAAATCAAAAGGTCCTGGTGTCTAATGTATAAATTAGATTTACATCGGGCTTACAGGCAAATTTGTATTTGTCCTTCTAGTTACAACCTGGTTGGTTTTCATTGGAGAAAACATTTATTTTTTGATACAGTTTTATCAATGGGTCTTCGGTCAGCGGCTCATATTTGCCAAAGGGTGACAAATGCCTTTGCGTTCATGATGTTCCGTTTAGGTTTAGCTGTGCTGAACTATTTAGATGATTTTGCAGGTGCGGAAAAGACTGCAGTGGCTCCTTTTGCGTTCTCTCTTATCAGAGAAATCTTCATTAAGAGTGGTTTAGATGAAGCTGTAGAAAAAGCTAGTCCCCCTTCAGAAGTTATGGTTTTTTTGGGCGTTTTATTTAACAGTAAGAAGATGACAATGGAGGTTACCGAGCAGAGGCTTGTGGAAATCAAATGTTTGATTAAAGAATGGTTATGCAAGGAACTTGTTTCCTTAAAAGACATTCAAAAATTACTTGGTAAATTGAATTTTGTGGGTGCATGTGTTCGATCTAGCAGAGTTTTCATTAACAGGATCCTTAATTGGTTAAGGGACTGTTATCAGGCGAAGGAAAGGAATTTCAATATTCCTATTGAAGTGCGGAAAGATTTAGTTTGGTGGGACAAGTTTTTACCTTTGTATAATGGCATTTCTTTAATTGATTATGGTGATTGGTTAGAAACAGATAGTGAATTTAGCTCTGACAGCTGTTTAACTGGCTGTGGTGGAATTTGCGGTTTGAAATTTTTTCATAGCAGATTTCCGGATTTTATTCTGGAGCAGTGTCTGAGCATCACTAGTTTAGAAATATTGACAGTCGTAGTCTGTCTAAAATTGTGGTCAGCTGAGTTGCGTAGGAAGAAAATAGTTATTCATTGTGATAACTTGGCAACTTGTATTGTGATTAACACAGGAAAGTCTAGATCAAGCTTTCTGCAAAAGTGTTTACGAGAAATTTGTTTCATTGCATCACTGCATGAGTTTCAAATTAGAGCTGTTCATTTAACAAGTGAAGCAAATCGCATAGCAGACTGTTTGTCCCGATGGCATTTAGATGCTGGTTTCCAGAGGGAATTTTTTAAACTTGCTCCTCATACTTGTTCTTTAGGTGAAATGACAGTTCATGATAGCTACTTTAAGTTTTTACATGATTGGTAAATTTTTACCGTTCAGATATTGACTTTAAGGCCTTAAGGAAAGACTTAAAGGTTTCCACAGCTTCAGCTTTTGCTGCAGGGACGAACAGAAATCTGCGTATCCAATGGGAGAGTTTTATGTTGTTCTGCCTTTATTTTAAGTTGTGTTTTTTACCGACTTCTACTGACACTCTACAACTGTACGCACAGTTTCTCAGTAGATCATTCAAATCTGTTGATAGTATTAGGAATTATATCAGTGGAGTAAAAACTCTACATTTTATATTAGGTTATAACATAGATCATATCAATAATTACTTGTTAAATTTGTCTCTTAAGGGCATTTCAAGACTAAAGCCTCATTCAGTCAAAAGAGCTGAACCTGTCACGTTGGACATTTTATTAAATATGTATGATAGCCTAGATTTTTCAGACAACTCCAATTTAATTTATTGGTGTTTATTTTTATTTGCCTTTTTTCTGGCAGCTAGAAAATCTAATTTGGTGCCAACTTCTAAGGTAGATGTCGAGAACGGGAGATTTTTAAAAACAGACTGTGTTCAGCATCATGGTCATCTCCTGTTAGTTCATTTCAACTGGTCTAAAACAATACAGTATGGTGAAAGGGAGTTAATTTGCCCATTGTTAAGGCTTAGTGATCAGAGGTTGTGTCCTGTTTCAGCCTTTGAAAAGGTCATGGGGCTAAAAATTAAGCATTACAAAGGAGCATTGTTCACTTTACCAGATGGATCATGTATAACTTATCATCTGTTTCAAAAGAAATTTAGAAACTGTATTAGTAGCATTGGTCTTGATGCAAAACATTTTTCCACGCATTCATTTCGTAGAGGTTTCACAACTTTGGCCTTTAAATCGGACATTCCCGCCGAGCACATTCAGCTTTTAGGAGACTGGAAATCAGATGCCTACAAATGTTATTTGGAGTTAGATTGGTCGGATAAATTGAGAATTTTGCAAAAAATGTTTAGAGAAATTTGATTTATTAGTCTTATATCGTTCATTCTGATTACAGATATAAGAGTGAACATCCTGTCTGATTCAATCGCCAAACACGTTTCGGGCATACGTTTTGCAGAGACGCATCCGTTTCCAGGAATTAACATAGCCAGACTTACGGCGAAGATAGAACATTATCCAATGCTAGTTCGAAGACCTTTCACTATAATTCATGTTGGTACAAACGACATTAACTCTCTGTCTCATGATGAAATTATGAGCAACTTCAATAATTTAATTACAACAGTTAGAGCCAAATCTTCCACTCATTTGGTTTTTTCTAGTATTTTGCCCAGGCCTGTTGATTATGAATTGACTTCTGCAAAGGTTAAGCAAGTTAACTCGAGTTTAAAGCAGAAATGTCTAGAACGGAAAGTTCAGTTTGTTTGTTCCTTCCGTCCATTTTATAAGTATGGGAAGCCTGTGCGGGATGTTTTTGCAGTAAGGGATGGTGGCTTACATTTAAACAATGAAGGTACACGTCGTCTGCGACTGGTTTTTATTAACACTATTGCTCATTTGCTGAAGTCTTGATTTTGAATTCATGATACGGGAATGCTTATATGCTTAATATAAACAAGTAGCATAAACTATGTCTTCATTGGATGATATTGTATGTGAATGATGTTCATTGTGTTGATCAAAGATATGTGTGTATTTTTAGTTTTTAGGTAATTTCTCACATTACACCAGGCTTTCTGCCAGTAAGTACAGGGTTTCTTTTTAAAGGAAGCATCTTATTCCTTTGAAGATGTGTCCACATAATACTGGTATGTGACGGTATTTGTGGAAGTTTCTTTTTTTTGACTTCTTAAAGGAGATATTTTACTCCTTTGAAGGGTGGTTTCTTGTGGTAATGGTATGTGACGTTACCCTTGATTCATTTTCGGGGAGAGTACTTTGCATTGAGTCTGGTGTTTCAAATGTGAATTATTTGTTGATTCTTCATGTTAAGAATTATTTCATAATATTCAATGTATTTATATATTTACAGCAGCGGATCTTCAGCATTTCAAGATTCGTAAGTTTATGTGTTTAGTGTTCGTGTGCTATAATTTTTGAACATAAATTTTCTTTTTTTTTTTTTTTTTTTTTTGCTTTGCTTTGCTTTGCTTTGCTTTTTTATTTTTGGCCGGGGGTTGGCGGATTTTGATTATATTCAACATGTTCTGAATCAGTACATTAATTGAAATGTAATATTGCACTTGATTCTGTATTAAGAGAGTGCTTAGGCTACAAGTTGCTGTCAAAGTGAATCCAGTATATTTGTATTGACATGTCTAAGTTTCTTTCTGTAGATGAATTTTGATGAATTTACAGTGCGTAATTTGATTGGTTTTATATGACGTGTCTATTCTCACACAATAAACTCCTATGAATACTCTTCCTATTCTTCTGTTCACTGAGATAATTGACACTTTTTGTAGTATACCCCCGAAAGCAGTGAAAATGACCCCTATCTCATTTTTATTAATATTAAATCTCTAAATTTGGCAACTCACAATTGATTTTTATTTAAAATGTCAAGCAATTGATCCTATTTTATGAAACTACATGAATTGAGATTTCAAAATGTATTCAAACTGAAAAAACCCAAAAAGAGAAACTAGTTTCTGTAAAAAAAATATGTAAAATTTGTAGTCATTTTTCAAAGTTTTTTTTCTTAATGTTCAAGCATTGAGAATTTCTTAATTTTTTGCAGGAGAATTGTTCAAACATCCCTCTATTGAGAACTAATTTAAAAATGTTTGTTTGTAATTGTGCTTATTAGGTCCACCAACCTCGTTCGAGGTATAGTCGGTACGACCCGAATTTAAAAATGATAGGTAACCAGCCTTTTTATTGAGAAAAATGAGCTGGTGTTGGAGGGGAGACCATGTGTTTATTGGCACCAGGAACGTAGGATTGGTCGCCGCTGAATTTATGGATTATGAGTGCCTCCCTCATCCGCCATTTTGTTTTTTAACCGGAGATATCAACATGTAAAATCTGCTCGCATTATCATTAATATTAACAAATTAGATGGTTCAGTGTTAATTTTATGAAAGGTAAGTGTCGTTTTATTTAATTTTTACTTAAATTGCTCGTAATGACGCCTATTTCATTGTTTTATAGGATTTGTTTTTCTCACCGATTTGTTCTTTGTTTGTCAAAGAGCCGAGACATGGCCACGGAAAGCGATATATCAGGCAATAGTAAGCTCAGTTGAGCCAAGATTCTCGCAAATAATAGTTTTATTTTGGCGATGAACACAACAATAGTTCCAGTTTCGCTTTCTCGTCAGTTATTTTGAGTTCGTAAAATCGCTCAGATTTGCAAATGGCGTCCGAATCGTGTAAGAGCTAAAAATAGATGGTCCTTATATTTTCAATTAATAATATAGGTTATTGAACTTGTATGGTGAAATATTACTTGGAACGAGTTGATTTGGCGGGAACAACGAGCCAAATCAACTCGTTCCAAGTAATATTTCGCCATACAAGTTCAATAACCTTTTTATTATATACTTTCATATTGAATATGAACAAAAATGACATTCTGTTAGCAAAAAGCAATAAATGAATCTTGAAATTTCTCAGACAACTAGCGTACTATTTCACCATGTACATTTTCTTTATTGCGTATTAATAGACTCGATTCAATATTGTTGTTTATACGTGACGTCATTTATTAGGAGAAACGTTGACGTCAATTATACGGTTAGAAATTTCAGTTGCCGTCCGCCATCTTGTTTTGAAAAACGCAAGACTTTTCCTACAGATGCAGGTTTGTACTTTGAAATGTGAATACATCAACTTGATGTACGTTCCTAAAAATGTTTTCTCTTTCTAATGATTACATGCAAAACATCGTTCCTTTTGTTTATCAATACTTGGCTGAAATACGTACCAGTAACTTTCGTAACCAGAACTGGTATTGCGTGCCCTAAAAAATTCGAACTTTTTTAAAAATGAAACTCTTTTACGTCTACTTGGAAACGATTGAAGTTTCTTTTTTATTTTAAGACCGTAGTTTATTTAATTGTAAAAAACGGTCACACTTCGACATAGAAACCTCAGTAAAACGATGTTTGCAAACAAATAAAATAGTCCGTACAGCTGATCGCTAGAACCGCCCCCTTGCCAACGTTCAGTATCATTCCTTGCCAACGTGCAGTACCGTAGAATACTGAACGAACTCTCTAAGGCAAAGTGAACGGGGCAATATGAAAGTATTATAGGTTATTGAACTTGTATGGTGAAATATTACTTGGAACGAGTTGATTTGGCGGGAACAACGAGCTTGCGAGTTGTTCCCGCCAAATCAACGAGTTTCAAGTAATATTTCACCATACAAGTTCAATAACCTTTTTATTATATACTTTCATATTGAATATGAACAAAAATGACATTCTGTTAGCAAAAAACAATAAATGAATCTTGAAATTTCTCAGACAACTAGCGTACTATTTCACCATGTACATTTTCTTTACTGCGTATTAATAGACTCGAGTCAATATTGTTGTTTATACGTGACGTCATTTATTAGGAGACACGTTGACGCCGATTGTACGGTAAGAAATTTCAGTTGCCGTCCGCCATCTTGTTTTGAAAAACGCAAGACTTTTCCTACGGATGCAGGTTTGTACTTTGAAATGTGAATACATCAACTTGATGTACGTTCCTAAAAATGTTTTTTCTTTCTTATGACTACATGTAAAACATCATTCCTTTTGTTTATCAATACTTGGCTGAACTACGTACCAGTAACTTTCGTAACCAGAACTGGTGTTGCGTGCCCTAAAAAATTCGAACCTTTTTTTAAATTGCAACTCTTTTACGTCTACTTGGAAACGATTGAAGTTTCTTTTTTATTTGAAGACCGTAGTTTATTTAATTGTAAAAAACGGTCACACTTCGACATATAAACCTCAGTAAAACGAAGTTTGCAAACAAATAAAATAGTCCGTACAGCTGATCGCTAGGACCGCCCCCCTTGCCAACGTTCAGTATCATTCCTTGCCAACGTGCAGTATCGTAGAATACTGAACGAACTCTCTAAGGCAAAGTGAACGGGACAATATGAAAGTATATAATAAATAATAATACTCCTCGAAAATAAGCTATACTTTAGCTTCAATGCAGGGTGTATTCAATAGAATGGACATTATTTTTGGCGACGATAATAAATTTATACAGGTCCATGAGAAAAAAGCATGATTTTTTCATATCATATTTTAAGGCTGTTTGGGCCATTTTTAAGCAGCTACGTATAGAGATGAAGCTTCTTAGATACATTGTGTAAAACACTATATACATGCACTGGTATCCTTTTTACGAGGAGTTAACAGCTTTATCTATCTATCTTGTCACTAGCTGCTTTCGGGAACAGTCTTATCAAGTGCTGTGTTTGAGATTCAAACCACCGGCATTCGGGTCAAGTGTCGAACCAATCTTGACTGGTTCAATGATAGCAGGGTTTTTTAGTTAACTGGACGAAATGCAAATTCATGACCCAATGTAATTCTGTATCAAAACTAACTAAAATTAACCATACTGCGAAAGCAGTACAAAAAACTAACGCTAAAATTCAAATTCATACTCTTTGAAAATTTAACAAAATCTTGTTAAAAACGGTTTGTGATGGCAGTGGTTACTGTATACTGTAAGGGGAAGTAACTGCTGCAGGGAGTTTGCAACCGTTTATCAATAATTTTTACTGAAGGGCAGTTTACCCAACTACCATTCCTGAAAAGAACCAGAACTAGAACTCAATTTATTAAAATCATTCTTTTTTCTGTTGATCTATTCTAGTTAAAAACAGATAATTTACCTATTTTAAAATGTTTATTTTCAGTTTTATTTGCTAGTAACAGAAACAACTCAGTTTAATTTATCTCTACCATGTTTTCAACATTTATTACATTTTAAGTTTCTTATACTTGTACACATTAGAAAGGCCATATCTAAGGAAAATAAAACTTTAACATTCTGTTCTCCGGCAATTCTTGACGTGTTTTGCTTTTTTACATTTTGTTTTGCATTTCACAAACCATGGGTATATTTGAATAATAAATTAAAACATTTAATTAATGAATTTTTTACGGTTTCATTACACTGTAGGTTCTTTTCGGTAATTCAAATGGCAGTTCATAGGTCGCATTTAGATAGATAACATTTCATTGGTTGGGCGTTTTTATTAGACTTGTTTTGAATGGTTATCAAAAAGTTGTTTATTTGAGGCCCGCCCGGGTGTAGATTTTTCAATTATTTAGGCACTGTAGTTTTGTTTTTTGTACTGGTCACATGTACATTTTGAATTTGATCGTATCATTTGCCTGCACTTATATTTTATTTATTATTTGAATTGTGTTTAGTGTGAACAGTGTTTTGATTCACAGGAATTCGGAATAGTGTTATTCAGAATCATTGATATTGAACGCCTTATGAGGAGACTTTGAACATTTATATTTCAGTTTGTATTTAATGCATAGTGAAGTTGGACTTTCCTATGTGGCATTACTTTGCATTAAGTTTTGATGGACTTGCCTGTATGGCGGATTTTGATTAATTTACTTAAGTGCTATGGAATAAGTGAATTAGTTATTTACATTTATACGTGTGACATATTATATGAATATTATAATAATTATATGGCATTAAATTGAATGACTATTTGATTTGGTCTTTTTGTTATTGAGTATTACGAGTTAATTAAATGCATCATTTACCGCATGGCTTTAGAGAAAAGAGGCCATATGTATCTTAGCATATAATGCTTGTAAATGACTTCATTATATAACAAGAGAGGTCACCCAAGTACCACTGCACTTCATGCAAAGGCCGCACCAAGAAGATTTTAAAGCTTTTCCTATAACTCTATATACAGACAAGTGACCCCTAGAGCATGGTCAATTTTCAAAGGGACATTATTTGACAAACTTGGTCCACTAGACAGTGTTTCATACCAAATATCTAAGCTCTAGGTATTGTGGTTTTGGATGAGATTTTAAAAGTTTTTCCTAAATAAATATATGTAAAAGAAATGACACACCGTGTTGGGTCAATTTTGCTCCTGGGGACATGATTTGAAAAATTGGTAGAGGTCCACTAGACAATGCTACACACTAAATGTCTAAGCATTAGGCCTTGTAGTTTTGGAGAAGATGTTTTAAGTTTTCCCTATATAAATCTATTTGAAAACCAGTGTCACCCTGGGTGTGGTCAATTTTGACCAACAGGGTATGATCTGAACAAACTTGATAGAGGTCCACTAGACATTTTAACATGTCAAATATCTAAGCCTTAGGCCTTGTGGTTTTGTAGAAAAAGATTGATTTTTTTTCCAATATCAGTCTATGTAAAACCAGTGACCCCAGAGATGAATAGAAACCAAAAGTCAGTTTTGACCGGGAAAGATAATTTGAACAATCTTGGTAGAGGTCCATTAGGCAATACTTCATGCCAAATATCTAATCTCTGGGCCTTCCCATTTTTGAGAAGTTTTTTCTATCTGTTCCCATGGCAACCAGAGTTCTGCATGGAATACATTTCTTTGAACAGTTTTGGTAGATGACCATTCCTGTGAAGTTTGATCAAAACTGGCCAAGTGGTTTCAGAGGTGAAGTTGTATTAAAATGTTGACAGACACACATACAGACAACCACTGACCAAAAATAGCTCACCCAAAGGACTTCATGCTCTAGTGAGCTAATACTAAAGAAGTTGATTCTACCCTTATATATATAGTCTGACTGCGGATTGAACTTATTATTTTATTGGAGGCAAAGCTGATAAACAAATGATCTCTGTTGTCAGATTAAGTCCTAGCAGAGATGATTATTTAAATAAACAGAGACTGGGCGTTTCCTGTTGACCAGTAGGGAAGTCTTGTTAAATATCGTTAGAATGCTACGAGGCCGGAAGTGAAAGGAAAAAAAAAACAACTTTCCGCCGCCATTTTTGTTTCACAACATGGCCCATTCTCGGCAGCTATACTGCAGATATTGATCTTTATTCATAATTTATTATCAAATCAGTCATGTTTTCATAATCAGTTATGTTTACAATTCAAAGTCTGTTGATGTATAATAGATTTATCGCTTAAAAATGTAGCTTCGTTTAAGCAGATTCTTTCTAAATACTGCAGCATCATGAGATTATGCGAAAAACAGATGAACTTCTAATCTCTGTCATTTAATACGTCTCTGGTCAAAGGTAGACCAAAATGTGCAATTTCATATCACTTGGAATCCTGTTTTTGTCCTTGTTACTCACAGTTATATGCCAACAACTTAAAGGTCGTATTAAGAAATGTTGATGAAACAATAAATTCTTTTTAATATATATGAAAACCTGCCAAAGATATGTTTTTTGATGATAAAGTTGATAATTATAATAATGAAAGTGTATATTTTTAAACTTCTGTTGTTACAATCAATATACATGCTTATATCAGCAGAATAACCTTATGGATGGTAACATTGTTATATTCCTTTCTCCCAACTGAGTTTTAAGAATTTACAAGTTAACAACAACAACAACAGTTTACATAATGATTGAAAGTTTTATTCATGGTCACAACTTAAAATGTATAATATTCAATCTGTTCTGACTGGAGAGAAGGCAGTTTTACTTGATGCTGCCTGCAACCCACTCACCTGCACTGAGGGATCAGATTATAAGAATCTTTCACTGGTTGCACGTGCAGATGGGAATATCTGGCTTGATGGTAAATGTTTTTTGCAGTAACGAGGCTCTGCCGAGTATCCATCAAAACACTTACCAGAGAGCTGGATATTCTCATCTGCACGTGCAGCCAGTGATATATTCTTTTTCTTGCATACCATTTACAACTAGAAGAAGCAGAAATAAAATTAAATTATTGACATATTTACGCGCTATTTCCTGTAGTAATGTACAAATTTACACATTAATTCATAACAGTAGTTCGTTGTAACGTAATTAAGTCGTCTTATACCAGGGGGTGTTAGATAATATTTTCCAGCACTGGTAAAAACTGCAGATATCCCATTCTGGTATGCAAGAAAAAATTTATGGCCCACTAAGAGACAGGCAAATGGACATATAGGTCAGAATGCTTGTGGCTGAAACTCCTTAATTTCTGATGCACATTTGCAGTAGAGATGTACATTGTATATTGACAAAGTGCAAAAGGTAATGGACCACAATACCAAAGACAGCCTACTGGAGGTTTTTGCATACTTGACCTGAAATCTCAAGTGATTTTATTTCCCCAAAGCTGTTGTCTCAGAAGACATACCCTATATATATACAACAAAACTTTATGTACAATAATTAATCATTTCCACCTGCAATAATTCAAAAATGAATATGATAAAATAATTTTCTGTACATATGAACATTAAATAGCAAATGCTAACCTTAACCCTGCTGGACTTGTCCATCATTAAACTTAGACAGAGCTATCAATTGCTCATTAGTGGATTTACTCGAGGTTTCTGACAAAATGGCAAACAGAGCAGATCATGATCAGACTGCACAGATATATGGGATGATCACCATCTACATTGGTTGCAAAGACAGAAACATTTGCTGCCAGCAGGATTTTGATTAATGAAGAGCGATCATGAACTGCATTGGTTGCAAAGGAAGGGTTTGAGTTTAAGTGAATTGCAACAACACATGTATGCTGGTTTCATCCGGCACAAGATAGATGTATAAAAAGTTATTACAAAGTAAGTATATCTGATGAAATTCTTTCCTAAATAACTTTGTCCACTTTTTAAAATTTCTTTCATTTATTTCCTAGAGTTTGAAGTTACAAAAAATTTATTTTCATGACAAATATTATTCACAGAGCATACTGATGAACAACCACTTAACGCAATTAGCTAAAACAAGATTATACCCCTGTTAATAGGAACATTGTTGTTACCAATACTTTAAAAGCAAAGTTAAATTTATAACCGAATTTGTATCATTGTATTAACCCCACCCATCTGTAAAATACCAGAACACATCATATTCTAAAGGTATAGGTAAACTTTACAGAACTTGTTAATAGTGATAATCTAGTTCTATTTTACTAATGACAGAATTTAATAAAAATCGCCATTTTAAAATTAACGTCTGCTCATGTTACAACTACATGTGATATTACAGGAATTGCTCTATTACGGTGAATCACATGTAACAGCACTGGCTATGTACATTTTTATATTGCCTTTATTCATCAGCTGGTTGATGTCTTGAGGTCATTTCAAACTTCCGACTTTTCATTGAGTTCTAAAAATAACTTAACCGTAAGTTTGTCTTGATGGTAATGTAACTCATTGTGGTGCAAGCATCGCTCCAACCTTCTTCAATAGAGATTTTATCGAGAGTTCTTAACATTTTATTTCGGTTTTGTTTCCTGGTCACTGACATTTCTGATATAGATGTTGTCTTCTGGTATAGTTTTTTGTTCGTCATTTTCGTACATGTATGATGATGCAATAGCAAGTACTGAACTGTCTGCACTGAATGACAAAGCTGCTATACTTGTTGGATATCTGAAATGAAACAATTTATAAAATAGAGAACAAAAGCTATCACTGTGACATATGTTAGATGCTGTTGTAGCAATTTAACGCCTGTTCCAACTTTTGGTCATATTTTTTACAGACGGGCAGTTTACCTACCAATCGTTCCTGGGTAGAACCAAAACTAGACTCCTATCGTACATAAGAAACTGTCAACGTTCTCACATAAAGATACATGGTCAGTAGCAGGGCACGAACACATCGCCCTAAATCTATGAGAGGTTACAGTAATTTCAAGTCATCAACTCAAACCACTTGACCACGGAGGCGGACGACATATATTAGAGAAGTGGGCTTTGAAACCTGAAATTTGACCTTGACCTTTAGCACTTTGACTGTTGTGTTGTTTTCAATGAACTTCACATGATGCTTCACACTAATGTAGGTTAGTAGCATTTTATTGCTAATGTTGAATGAATCGCTAATGTTGATTATTGTACATAGCACTTTGTTTTCTGTACACCAATTTGCTTGACTTTTTCCTCCAATCAAAAGAATTCAACAACTTTGGCAAAAGTTTCTAACCAACAGTGGTAAGGGGACTTAAATGGTAAGTAACACACATGTTTGAAGAATACCTGTGGAATCCATTCCAGATGTTGACAAAACCATCTGACCCTCCTGTAGCAAACGTATTATGCTGGTTGTGAAAAGCTATTGCATTCACCGGATAGATCAACTCTACTCCATTTTCTTACACACAGTGACATTTGAATGCATATTTCTTCTTCTGTATTTCTGGACTGGGATCTAGGTACTCCACCGCTACTCGGCCTAAAACAATAAGCAAAGAAAGAATGTTGTCAAATCTAAATCTTCAACTATAGTGTAAACGCTATCTTGTACTGCACTGTTGGCTTATACCGGGTATGTTAATTTCACTGAGGAACTATATGAAAAACAAACCGGTGTTGTCATCTTTGAAAGCCAGAGAAGTCAGTTTTATCAATGTTGCGGGTACCAGTTACACCGTGAGTAAATAAGCAATGTTCACACGTGTAGCTTGTAAGATTACTACGGTAAATGTTGAGCATGTGAAAGTCACGCTTCATTTATTGTTGTTGAACTGTCAGTGGTCACTTATTTTATATACTAACTTGCTATAGGACATCCCATCATTACTTCTCCATTCAAAGATTTGAAGTTTAAGCACATACATGTACATGTATATAGCAACCATAGGCTTTAAGTGGTGTTTCATTGCTTCACTAGTAGCCTATTTCACATTGGTTTGACTAATGAGTGTCAGAATTTAACACAAACACACAGATACAATATCTTTAACAAAACATTAGGTTAACATTTGGCCAGAGTTTCATACTGAGCGGACACAAATTCAAGGCTCAAACCTTTGGCCTTGAGTCGTGTCCTTGACATTGAGCAAGTGTGGCCGGATCATGGGTTCTACACATTGTTTCAATGAGGTGATCATTTGACTTGAGTTTCATCAAAATCCTTCAGAGTATAGGAGATACTGAACGGACAGACTAAAATCTTTGACCTTAAGTTCAGAGGTCAACTAGGCAATGTAACATGCTAAATATCTAAGCTCTATGCCTTTTTGTTTCAGAGAAGAAGATTTTTAAAGTTTTTCCTATAGAAACCTATGTAAAATCAAGTGACCCCTAGGACAGGGTCCATTTTGACCTGGGGGTCATAATTTGAACAATCTTGGTAGAGGTCCACTTATGAAATAACATCCGTTCCAGCGGTGTTAGTCGTATAATAGACAATGATTAGGAGTACTGATACGCAGTAATAAACCACGAAGGCCGAAGGCCTGAGTGGTTTATTACTGCTGATTAGTACGACAAATCATTGTCTATTAGACGATAACAACGCTGAAAAGGATGTTATTTCGATTCTAACATAACCAAATATTACAAAAAGTGAATAAATGCAAAGCTTTATTTTCTACGCGAACGCTCATTTAACGTCATGCGGCGCAATATGACGTCATTTTTACAGCATAGGGGAGACCGGGGCTAATGCGGCGCCGTTTTAGAAAAATCACAATTTATCAACGGCTGCTTTAGCTCGACCACTGAAAAAAATATATTTAGGTTGGGCATAATTGGGCTGTACTTGTTGCTCTATTTTCAGAAGGGTAATTAGTGCTCAAAGAAATCAGGTCAAGGTAACCGAACTTGCCCCGCAAAGGGGCAAGTTTGGCCACCCCACGGGGCAAGTTCGGCCTGCAGAGACGTTATTGTACAAAGTTTGTATATCGCGGAACCAATCTATAAACTGAAAAATCAAAACATATATATAATTCAAACATCATATAGTTTCATTTCTTTGAACATCAGCCTGTAAGTTAACCCACCTTTGGTATTTATATTAACATTGAACTTGAACAATTAACCTAGTCCCGAAGTCTAAAGATCTACTAGACGTTAAAAGCTTGCTAAGAAAATCCTTTTACTTGATAGATCTGCATCTGAACAAATACTTTAATGTAATAAAAATGAGAAATAAAAACAACTAGAACTATCACTGAAGGTGATGAATACGCCCCGAACACCCCACTGACACAGTATATGAAATTTATGTAATATTTGATGCTTTAATTATTGGAACAGCACAACTTGCGGCTTCTGTGAAGTATATAATTACATTCTGACCAGTGGTTTTGGAGTCAGTTTAAAGCGCACAAGATTTAACATCTCAAGCCCCTATGATCTTTGACCTAGTGACCCGGAACATGGACCATGCACAACTAGGCATGCACGGTGCTATCACATCTGTGAAGTATCATTAAATTCTGAGCAGGGGCTTTGGAGATTTAGCGTCCACAAGATTTTACTATCTCAAGCCCCTCTGATCTTGACCTTTGACCCAATGACCCGAAACATAGACAATGCACAACTAGGCATTGTACTTATCACTTGTGTGAAGTATCATTAAATTCGGACCAGGGGTTTTGGTGATTTAGCGGCCACAAGATTTTACTATTCCGAGCCCCTGTGACATTGACCTTTGAACTAGTGACCCGAAACATAGACCATGCACAACTAGGCATTGTATTTATCACTTTTGTGAAGTATCATTAAATTCGGATAAGGGGTTTTGGAGATTTAGCGTCCTGGATATTTTTCTATTCCGAGTCGCTGTGACTTTGACCTTTGACCTAGTGACCCGGAAGATAGACCATGCACAACTAGGTATTGTACTTACCGGTATTACTTGTCTGAAGTATCATTAAATTCTGACCAGTGGTTTTGGAGATTTAGTGTCCACAAGAGTCCGTCTACAGACAGACAGACGGTCAGACGGACGGTCCATTCTTTTAGGTTTAATGGCTGAAAGCCAAGGGGCTGTTAAGTGAGGGCCTTTTTCCCAAGTTATAGGGTTACGAGTGTCCCATATTCTTCACCCTGGCTACCAAAAATGCCCCTTGTGACCCCCCCCCCCCCCCCCATAGACATAGACATTTTGAAAAGTATTTAGTTACCTCCCCTGAGCCCCTGACACCATTTCAGCAAAATAGCTTGGGAGTCAAGGCCCCTTAACTAAGAATAGCTCCCTATTAGCTTGTGGGCTACTAAAACGGCGTATTAACCTATTTTAGCCACACGGACGGACAGACAAGCTGAATCCAGTATACCCCCCCTAAAACTTTGTTTTCGGGGGGTATAATAACCATATATTAAATATGCCGGCTTATAGAGTGTTAGTGCGGGGCAAGTTCGGCTATAGGCCAAACGTGCCCCTTCTCGAAGGGCCGAACTAGCCCCCGGCAGTATTTACAAAAATATCACGTGACATCATCTTGCATGGTGCAGAAAATGGAATTTACATGGTATTATATCAAAACCCATTATCCTTTATTAATATACATACAAGAGTTTAATCTGAATCTTAACGGGTCTCAAGAAAACTGAAATGGAAGTTGAAAATTTCCGCACAAATCGAAAAAATGAAGTTTCGGTTCCAAAACGACATTAACCATCACAAGGTGGCCATTTTTGTAGGTATGTATATAAAAGCGTCACAAGTGACATCATAATATTGATGACATCTCTATATCTTGGTTCAGGCGCTATTTGTAACCAGATGCCGAACATACCCCGAGGCCGAACTAGCCCCGGTCTCCCCTATCGGTTCCCACGTTGTTTATGGTTTAATATAACATAATTTTTGTACTCTTTGTATATAGAGACAAAATCGTGAGTCATGTTAGAATAGGAAATGCTACATGCTAAATATATAAGCTTAAGGCCTTTATGGTTTTAGAGGTTCTAAAAGTTTTTGTTGCCATAGCAACCAGAGTTCTGCATGGAATGAAATTCTTTGAACCAGTTTGGTAGATATTCATGCAAGGAACATTCCTGTTAAGTTTCATCAACATTGAATCAGTGCAGAAATGAAGGTGCCAGAGTGTAAACATAGCTAAATAGTGTATTTTTTCAATCAGGGACCATTACTCTGCAAGAACTAATCCGATCAAGCCTATAATTGAACTCATCCGAGATCTTATGGTCATACACATTCCCTGTAAATTAATGAAGAAATGAAGGTCCTAGAAAGTAAACATAGTAAAATATTGCATGTGTTTGTTAAATATTAGGCCATAATTCAGGAAGAACCCATAACAATTCATCCAAAGTCTTGTGACCATATGCATTTTGTTCAAGTTTTATTATGATGGCTTCAGAAATGTAGATGCTAGAGTGTAAACAAACTAATTGTGGACGGACGGACGTACGGGTGACGGACATTCAACAACTCTAAAAGCTCACCTTGAGCACTTCATGTTGAGCACTTCGTGCTTAGGTGAGCTGAAAAGGTGACCCCAAATGTTGAAGAAACAAGAGCTGTCACTCGTTAGTGACGAATACCCCCGAGGTTGTGATACTTGACTATGGTTCTCCTGCACTACTATTCATTGCCAAAATTACCCATATAAAATCATTGCATATTGAAGGAAGGTGATCTCACAGAAAATGTACAGAAAATAAAGAAAGGGAGATAATTCACAAATAAGGCAATATAGGGTTATGGTTCTTGGGCAGTGTACTTCCCTTTAATGTCCTCTCTAACTGTATGCACTGTGAACATATTTCATTCAGTACTTTAAGAGTGATGATTCAAGACAAAAAAATGTAACAAAGGGGGATAATTAAAAAATTAGGCAATGCAGAGTTATGGCTCTTTTACACAAAATTTCCTCTCAAAGTGCTCTGTTACTGCAAGAAGTTTCAAGAAATTCCTTTTAATTCTTTTGCAGTTATGCTCTGGACAAGACAATTAAATAAAGGGAGATAATTAAAAAAAAACGATATCAGAAAATCCCCCTCCCCCCATAGTTTGTGTTATAGTTCTTGGACACTACACTGCATCTTAATGTCCTCTATGACTGTCTACAATTTGAATCAATTCAGGTCAGTACTTAACGAGTAATGGAGTAATGGACCTGACAAAAAAAACTAACTAAGAGAGATAATTAAAAAATAAGACAAGCTAGGGTTAAGGTCTTTGAACGTTGCATTTCCTCTGAATGTCCTTTGTCTGTGTGTAATGTTTAAACAAATTTCCTTGAATTTTTTCCGGCAAAAGTGTAAAATTGGGAGATAACTCAAAAATAGCGTAGGGTACGGTTATGGTTCTTAAACACTGCACTGCGTCTTAATGTTCTCTGTAAGTGTATGCAATTTGAATTAATTCGGTTCAGTACTTAAGGAGAAATTGCCCGGAGAAGAAAATTAAATAAAGGGAGATAATTCAAAAATAGGACTTGCTAGAGTTAAGGTCCTTTTTCACTGCACTTCCGTATGTGTGTATAGTTTAAATAAATTCCCTTGATTACTTTGATAGGTAAGCTCCGGAAAAGGTGTGACGGACGCACGCACGCACGCACACACGCACGCACGCATGGACACACGGACGGAACCCAATACCATATCCCCTCAGCCTTGGCGGGGGGGGATAACAAAACTTTTGGTAGTAAAGGCAAAACAATAATCTGTGTATTTTCAAAGTGTAACCAAGGGTAGTTAGCAAGATATTAAGTCAAGAGTTATGTAGTTTGATTGTTTGATACCCCTGAACCTACAGGAAAGTTTTAAATTAATTCTTTAGGTAGACTATGATTGTACACAACGTTGCCAGTTGCACAGGAATTTCTTTTTTTGACAGAGTTATCTACTCTTCCTTATTACTCGGGTTCAATGTATTTTGTAAGTCCAACAAGAGGGCCAAGATGGCCTTTATCACTCACCTGATTACCATTGGCTATAATACAAGGTAGAAAATAGCAAAAAGGTCAATTTTGAATGGCGGGTCCTTATTTAAACAATCTTCATAGAGGTCAACTACAAAATACTACATTCCAAATATCTAAGCTCTGGGTCTTGTGGTTTTAGACAAGAAGAGTTTGAAGTTTTACCTTAATAAGCCTGTGTATAATCAAGTGATCCCCCGGCCGGGGACAATTTTCACCCAGGGTCCATGCTTTGAACAATTTTCGTAGAGGTTCATCAGGCAATAGTACAGGCTTAATACATAAGCTGTAGGCTAGTCTAGTGGTTCTAGACAATAATTTTTGTTTTGTTTTTTGAGGTCCACTAGGTTAAGGTACATGCTAAATATCTAAGGCATTTAGGTTTCAGAGAAGAAGATTTTTGAAGCTTTTCCTATATAAGCCTTTGTTAAATCAAGCGACCCCTTGGGCGGAGTCAATATTGATCTGGGGGTCATAATTTGAACATTCTTGGTAGAGGTCCACTAGGCAATGTTACATGCTAAATATCTAAGTTCTAGAGAAGGTTATACGCCTATGTAATAAACCCCCCGTGATTTGAACAATCTGGTAGAGGTCCACTAGGCTATGCTACATGCTAAATATCTAGGCATATTGGTTTCAGAGAAAAAGGTTTTTCAAGATTTTTCTATATAAGCCTATGAAAAAAAATCAAGTGACCCCCGGGTGAGTTCATATTTGAGCCGGGGTTCATAATTTGAACAATATTTTTAAAGTGTTTTCCTCTGTGTTACAATAGCAAACAGAGTTCTACATGGAATGTAATTCTTTGGACAACTTTGATAGAGTTTCATGCAAGGAACATCTCTGCAATGTTTCGTCAACATTGGCCCAGTGGTTTCAGTAATGATGTCGTTCGAAGGAAATGATGGACGGACCGAAGACGCACAACGTACGCCAGACGTTGAGTGGTCCTCGTAGCTCAACCTGGCACTTTGTGCTAGTTGGGCTTAAAAGGGCAATAATTCTTACAAAACCTTCACAGAGTTAGGTACTTTTGTCTGTTGATGGTATTGATGGTAGGTAAGTATTGTAAGTTTCTAAGCAATACTTATAATGGCTACAATTGGCTATTATACAAGGTCAACACTCGAGTCACTGAAAGGGTCAATTTGGACCTGGGGTCCTGATTTGAACAATCTTCGTTAAGGTCCTCTACACTTTGCGATATTCTAGACAAGATTTTTTTTTAAAGTTTTCCCTTAATAAGCCTATGTGAAATCAAGAGACGCCCTGGGCGGGGTCAAGTTTGACCTTGGGGTTATTTTTTTAACATTCTTAGTGAAGGTCAACTAGGCAATGATACATGCCAAATATCTAAGCTTTCCTATAGAAAACCTATGTAAAATGAAGTGACCCCCGGGTGGGGTCAATTTTGACCCGGGGGTCATGATTTGAACAATCTTCGTAAAGGTCAACTTTGAGACAAGTTTTTTAAAGATTTCTTATATAAGCCTATGCCAAAGCTGGTGACCCCAGGACTGGGTCAATTTAACCTGGGTGTCATGATCTGAACAATCTTCGTAGAGGTCCACTAGACAAAGCTACATGCCACATATCTAAGCTCTTGGTCTTCCGGTTTTTGAGAAGAAAAGATTTGTAAAGTATTTTGTATTATGCTTCTGCTTGGATCTACTTCATTTGAACGCTCTTTGTTGAGAGTTACCTAGGGAACATTCATGTGAAGTTTGGTTGAAACAGGTCCTGTGGTTTTTCACAAAAAGATTTGAACTGATGGTGAGTGATCACAATAGATCACTAATAAAAAGGAAACTGTTTACCTTATTTCATTGAAATAAAAAGGATTAAGTTTAGTGTATTTCATTGAAATCAAAACGGATACTGTTAAGTATATTTCATTCAAATAAATAAAGAAATGATTATGTTTATTGAAATGAAAAGGACAAAGTCAAGAATAGTAAGCATTCTTTCTTTCTTTGTAATATTGAAATTTTGCACATTTATTTTCTTTCCATCAGCTGCTGTTTTTACATTAAAACCCACCAAGAAAGTATTGGAACATGCAGTGAAATAAAATTTGTCAAAGTTCAGCTCCGCCACTTTCGAATGACTTTATGACGTTAATCATAGTCACATCTTCAGATACAAAAATAGTGTGGCAAAAGTTTTCCAATACTTTGATTAAATGAATAAATTAAAGCTTAAATTTTCTTTAAAGTTTAAAACTGAACTACTTTACTAGTATTATGGACTTTTTACTTCATTTTCAAATACTTCTCCTCCCCCTGTTTTGGTATAAATGGAGGGCGATTTTAACCGTTTTAGCTAGGTCACATGACTTTCATGCAGACGCTCATAACAAATTGTTTTCACCAAGTTCCAAAATGTTATAGGAGTTTGTAGCCTTCAGCACAGGTAAAAAATATTGATTTTTTCCCCCAATTATCAACAGGAATATACCAGTGTAAATATTGTTTACGTATGATTATTATCAAGAATAACTTTTTCAAACTACTTACATGACCTGCTCATGCATACTGCCAAAGCTCACGAGATTTTAGTCAAACAAATATGGTGACGGGTCAAGGACAGTTATGGCTCATGGGTACCCGACGATCAACCAATGTACAAACAATAGTCCAAGAGCCAAGGGCCATTTATTTACAATTCGCGCCCAAAAGCGAAAATAGTCTTAATTGAAAGCAAAATTTCTACTGATTACAAAAACCCATTTCTTAAAAAAATTCTCTGTCACAAGGCTTAACAATTCAAGATGGCCGACAAGATGGCCGCCGAAAAATTTTAACTTACACCCGTAAATAACAAATCATATTCTGAGTTCCTTGTACAGCCGGTTGATACAAATTTTCAATAAACTGAACAGAAATATATAATAATTGACAAAAATAATAAATTTTATGTGACTATAACCGCCATTTTGGAATTAGTGCAAAACAAATCCCCAAAAATGGTCTAAAAATCAGTGCTTTTTTAACAATTTACCTGTAAATTGCCACAGACGTCAAGAAATCCACCAAATTGTGTCACAAATTTTCTAGAACAGTAAAACAATTATTAAACAAGAGAATTCTGCCTCAAAATAGTATCTTGCTTGGTGTTGTAGACACAAAATATCTGTAAAAGTGGGTGGGGTAAACTAACCCCTGAAAATGAATTATAAACAAAGGTCAATCTTTTTATAAATTCTGAGCATTGTTAACTTTTAAATGCACGTTTTAGAAATGTATTCATATAATTATGCACTATTTAAGGAAATACAGCTTACTTTTATTTATTTTTGATGTCCTTAAGTTAAAGTGAGTTGTGTTTTCCAACCTTTTGAGTAAACAAAACCAGTTTCTTTCGCCTAACCCATATTTGACATGGAAAGTTTAAACAAATGTGATTTAAATTTATTAAATTGACAAATGTTGTCTCTTCAATAAGAATTATGTATACATGTATGTGGTAGAATTTCATGTCTTTATTTAAAAGGACAATGCAGAAGTGGGTGGGGTAAACCAAGGCCTTAAAATGAAAATATATGTGTTTATGTAACGAGTCAAATTCTAGGGCTGATATAATTTTGATATAACATTTTGTGTTATATTTGTTTGCATAAAGTATGCCATCAATTGAATAAAAGTGTAATTAGATGGCTGATTTTGGTATACAAGTATTTGATTGAATTTTAAACATTGTGTGAGTAACATGTCTAGGGTTTTTAGCAAAACTGGTACGAAATGCCAATGTGAGCTTTCAGGATCGATGAATGTTCGGCGTTTGTCGTCTATTGTTTGCTTCGAACAAGATCTCCTACTAAACCAATTTCAAAGAAGCTTTACATGGATGTTTCTTGCATAAAGCTCTACCAAACTTTTTTCAAAACAAGTTATTTCTATTCCGATCTCTGTTTCATGCATACAGCTCTACCAAACTTTTTAAAACAATTTATTTCTGTGCTGATCTCTGATTGTTGTGGGAACAAACAGGATACTATTTAGAAATCTTCTTTTCAAACACTGGAATGTCTTGAGCTGAAATATCTGGCATGTAGCATTGTCTAGTAAATCTCTATCATAATGGAATCATTCATTACCCTTACGTCAAAATTGACCCTGACAAGGGGTCATTTACTTTAACATAGGTTTCTGTATTAAAAATTGAACACATCTTCTTCTCTGAAATCAAAGGGCATGGAGCTATGGAGATATTTAGCATGGAGATATTTAGCATGTAGCATTGCCTTGTTGACCACTACCAACATAGTTCAAATCATGACCCCGGGTCAAAATTGACCCCGCCAAGGTGGTTAGTTGATTTTGCATAGACTTATGAACGGAAAACTTACAAAAGTCTTACTCTCTGAAATCACAAGACTCAGAGCTTAGTTTTTTGGAGTGCAATATTGCTTTGTATGCCCCTAGCAAGATCGTTCAAACAATGACCCCGGGTCAAAATTGACAATCGCGTGGTGGTCACTTGATTTTTCATAAATTTCGCTAAGAAAAATCTTCTTCTCTGAAATAACAAGACCTTGAGGTTGGGAATTTTGCATGTAGCATTAGTAGTAAACCTTTACCAAGAAAGTTCAAATCATGACCCACGGTTCAAACTTGTCCCCGTTCGGGGTTCACTTGATTGTAAAATATTTTAAAATCCTCTTGTCTCAGACCACTAGGCTCAGTCTCAGCTTAGATTTTTTGCTTGAAGGGTTTCCTAGTGGTCCTGTACAACGACTGTTTCAATCATTCTTCTTGGCACCGGAGTCACTTTACCTACTGATTTACTTTCTTGTTACCTAAATTTGGAGGTATAGTGTACTGTACTTTTCGTTTTTTTTCTACGACGCTGTTTTGATATTGTAAAATAGCCAATGGTAGCCATGTGAGCGATGTTAATTACCATTACTGTCTTGTTCAATGTAGTGTTACATATGAAAAGTTTCACCATTGCATGCACAGGTACTTGCAAATGTATCTGCTTTTTCTGATATGTAATGTACATGAATATACAAAACCTCGGACATTAATGTTATGTTTATGTCTCTTTCACTTCACTGAAGCAGTATTTCAAAAGAAGTTTAAGCAAAGAATATATTTTCTCCTTTAGGAACTATCTATCTATTCTTCTTCTTGCTCATGCTCTTGAGTCACTACTGTTTAGTCCGTCGTTTGCTATAGTGTCATCATCAACAAAGTTGTCATTACATTCAGTGTGCATCACTTCCGCTTTCAGAAAGTCAACAACACATTACGGTATTTGGTCACCTTCGAGCCAAATTACTTTGTACAAGCCCTTATCTACTGTCCAACCTTGTTCTTAGGGTAACAAATTTGTCATCTTCAAAATACTGTCAGTGTCACATTTGTTGAAACGATTTTCCAGTTGCTTATATTGAACAACATAACAAGAAGTTTCTACACTCATTGTTAAAATCAACTGCAGACTGTTGAATGTTGTTCACTTTGTGTGTGACACGTAAATTACACCATCTTATACAAATAACTGAAATGGTACAGTCTTGAAGGCTGGTGACTGAAGTGCCTTTTCCCAGTTGTTTGGTGTCTTACCATTATAGAGTATACCATATTGCTCCCATCCCACTATAAGTGTTTAATACCTTTTATTGTGGATGTAATATACGAGTATGTGTAACAAACAATGTAAACAAGCTTTGCCATTCTGGATGAGTCTTGAAACTTCACCAAAGGTACAGGGTACGATGTTCAGTGTATGCAACAGACAAACAGCATCAACAAAGGTGACACTGACACTTCGTACCGCGTAAGGAGACAGTCTACAATACCACTGACAACACGAGGAAGCTGACACCAGGCTACTGTACCTTCAATAAATGACTCTGAATGAAAACAGCAACATAAAATGTACAGATATCTTGATATTGCTAATAATTCAAGTTTCAAATGCCTGGATCCATGATGGCCTTTGCACACGTAATACAATTTCTTACATATATACGAGAGGTGCCCACTTTTAGTTTTAATAAAACAAATCTATAAAAAAATAACACATTGTATGCGTTTATTGTAGCAATTGCTCTACATCTCATCCGTGACAATTGTATATCATTCTACAACGTTTTGGCCATGATTCGAGTCTTATTTAGGTCAAATGATCCTATTGCAGTCCGGCTCAGGGATTGGCTGAAAAAAGTACAGGGAAAACCGTAAGATTAAATGAGACATTACCTGATTGGTAGAAAAGGTTGTGTTTACAAATGCAAAAAACTCATTTGAAAAATAAAATGCAATGTCTTCTGCACGCGAATGAATATTTTAGGACTGGTTATCATAATAAATAACACTGAAATCGCCATATGAATAGAAGGTGTACACATGCGGTTTAGACCCCTAAATCTCACCTGACTGAGTGGGGTGGTTGTCTCCCTTGCCAAATTGTGAAAAACTGGGTTGGTCAACCCCATATAAAAACAGCATTTTCTGGTGCCTGAGAGACTAATCTGTTCGAAAAATGTAATTTCATTGGTCAACACCCTATAGGTGGGTATGATACAGGGTCCCCTTTTGACTAGAGTTATAATGTAAGTCAATGGGGAAAACAATAGGAGTATCTGACCTAAACATAGATTCAGAGCAAATTACATCTTATCTGTTGTTCTAAGTTTTACATGCGAAATATCTCATGAAACTTGTTTATTTGCATAACTCTATATTTTAGCAAGGACTCCAATGCCGAAAATCGGGTGTACATATTTTTTTCACGAAATTGTGGCTAAATTAGAGGTGCCGGTGTGGTAAAATGGGGTTATTTCATAACATTTAAGTTTAAATGAGTAGCAACCGATTGAACATGCATGAGCGTAATGTTATATAAAATTTGCAATGAAAAACCATTGAAATATTTTCAGTTTATAACTAATATTTTTGATATGAGGGTCTTTTTATGTAAATTCATGTCGAAGCTAACAAAACAAGGGCGGGTAATTTAGAACAAAGAGATGGGCACAGTGGTACTTTTTAAATTAATACAGGTTATTTTCAATGAATCCGTCTCTAAAATATGCATTTAGTGAATAAAATTGTGTCTCTCATGAAACTTTAGATAAGATAAAATGCAAAGCGGAAGTCTGAATAAGTACATGTGCAAATATCGCCTGCTAGTGGGTGTTTCTTTGTATAGGAGCAAACTGGTGTCGGCTCTTTTAGTACGTAACTGGCACAAATCAGTATAAAAACCCTATTTTATAAGGTTGGTGACTGCAAAAGACGTTTAAAACATTGAAATGGAATGCCGTATTTGTAAAACTGCATCGGATTTGCCAATAATGACAGCAATTTCGCCTGTAAACATCTCGAGAGTGTTCCAAATTACCTCCCTTTATTTACGAAATGTGCTGTTTTACGTTATTTAACGCCTCGTGCCTAAATATTAAGTAGCTAGAGGGCTGTTTTTCACTGACATATGTCCGAAAGTTGTTAGAAACACATCAAAATGCTAATTTCGAGCCAGTGTTGATTTTATAACAATGAAAATGTTAAAAAAAATCAGCCAAAATATGTGCGATTTTTGCCTTTAGAGTTAAATAATTTGAATGTGATAAGTCAAAGTCGGCTATATTTTATATTTACTGTAGCATTAAAGTATTCTCAACAATACAGAAGCATTAGAAACAAATGCAGTTCTGCAGTAATATGCAAATAGCTAGTTAAAAATGATAGCTTTAGGAATTTTCCGCAGTCATTTGGGCTTAAAGCACCCCTAATTAACGGCGGATATTTCCAGCGTATGAAAAGCAGCCGTTCAAACGGCGATTTTTTGCAAAGTATCAGTGTTATCATTCATTTTTGTTCAAACGCTATTAGCACTTTCATTTTAAATGATGCTTAGCACACGGGAGAATGTCAATTTCTTAAAAATTTCTTCATTTTGGAGGGGGTGGGGTAAGAAAATAAGCAGTTTCAAGCACAGTGAATGCTGAATTAATTAAATAAGCTCCACACAACGTAGAAGACACTTTGCTGCAGTATTATCCTTGCTTCTGTAGTTATTGATATAAAAGAAATGGCATGACAGTCAAAGAGGCATTCATGTTCATGCTATTTCAAAGAGCCGTTTTAAGCTATAAATCAGACCCAACCCGTCGTGCTATTTAGGTCTATAATTTTAAGCATACTTACAATAAAAGTAAAATAAAGCGATATTTTAGTGCAGAAATGTTTGTTTTATGATGAAGAGAGGTGATTTTATCTATTGAAAAAATAAGATCTGTCTTTATAGTAAGTTCGTCCAGTTTCCCCCACTCGTCCTTCAATTTTAAGCTCCATCAACGAGTTTGCAGATGTCGCTTCACGATTCACCATATACATGTACTATCGTCAACGGGACGGCATCAGGTGATTTAGGCATCCACTCTTCTGGTGTAATAAAGATTAAATTTCTATCTTTTAGGAATTTGATAGTCTGTTTAGAGGTATCATATGGTGAGACGCACTGTTCTGATGTAACATCATATTTTTTTTACCCTTGCGGAAACAGTCTTGCGATTCTTTATTTAAAAACGGCTTAAGAACATGTATATACAGAAGTGACAGTTTACTTTTGTCAGTGTTATCAATTATACGATTAACAGTTTTGCCTCAGTATGATTCAACAGGCAATGTCATAAAAAGCTGGCAAAAAAGTCATGCTTTACAAATGCATTTTTCTCCATTTTTTACGTAACAAACCCTTCTTCTTCCAAAGCTGCCACCTAGATAAAACATTGCCTCATCAGAGGTCACAAAGTTTTTTCCATCTTCCACCACGTAACTTCAGATACAACCTTCAAGATCTGGTACGTTTCTTAAAATCTGGACAACATTTACACTTTTCCGCAGCTTTTCTTACAAAATATCAGTAATAATTCGATGTACAGTTCCCTATTACACACCAAGCTTATGTGTCATTTCTCTCTGATTCGCCGGGTTGACTTTCGAAATAATACGTACAATATTTCGAACGACGTCAGAAGTGGCCACAGTTGAAAGTTTTTTTCGGCGATTCACCAGACGAAGTATTATTGCAATGTATTCCAACGTTATAAGGAATATTCCGTATAGAGCCAAACGAAACCGTGTGTTCCATGAATGTCAACACTTTTTATACACTTCTGTAAGAGTAAGTACATGAAGTCCTTGTTTATAAGCCCGGAGCACGAAACTCTCAACTTTATCGCATATTTTACGACTTACCATCTTCACATAAGCTGACCAAGATACATGTACCGTGTACTAAATCTTTTAACACAGGTTATACATCACGAAGGGATTCAAAATTCTCGTTCAGTTTTGTCATAGTTTAAAAATAAGATGAGCATCTCTTGTATTGGTGTGGCAAACAGCTTTACCTGGTTTATATGCCTACAGTACGGCCGTTGCAATCAAACAGCGTTCAGTGAATTGGGTACCTCTCGTATTGGCAGTATAAATGCAAATATTGCGTTAGGTGTGGCAAATAGCTCAAAAACAGCGTTCAGTAAATTAGATCATCTTAGAGATATTACAGCCTGTACCCCTCAAAGTATTTAGAGTTATTTGTGTGGCGTTTGTGCGGCAAATCAGAACAGATTGGTGTGATTGAAATCCACTTGTGCATGTCTTAAGGAAATACTTTGTCAAGTTGTCTAGCAAAGCATCTTCACCACTTTGCGACTTAAGTAGTTCGATGCCGCCATGTCATAAGGTTCTGGCACAAAAAAAACAAAGAGTGCGAACATTGCTGTCCGTGTTTGGACGAGGGCAAAGTCCAGCTGTTATCCGAGGAATATAGTTGGTCACTAGATGAGGTGACGTACAAAGTAATTTGGTTCGAAGGTTACCAACAACCACATTCCGTTGTTGACCTTCTGATAACTGCAGCGATGTTTATTGAATGTATTGACGATTTTGTTGAAGATGACTCTGTAGTGAACTACATGTATTGACAAAGCAGTAGTTACTCAGAGTATAAACAGGAAGAAGAACAGGAGATAGGTAGTTGCTAAAGACAAAGCAGATAATCTTTAATATTAGTAGTGTTCAAATCTATTTTCAAATACTGCTGAAGTTAAGTTGTACAGGCCAGCAAATGCATGTACATTTGCAAATACACGTAAGGTTGAATCTCTTTGTCTGTAACACTACATTGTAAAACAATATATTTTTTGCAGACTTTTTACACAAATGTTGTTTTAAAAACTAAGCAAATACTTGAATACCAAAATCACTTGCATAATGTATGCAAAAACATAACACAAAATCTGATAAAAACATTAAATCAGCCCTTGAATTTGACTCATTACATAAACACATAATATTTTAAGGCCTTGGTCCACCCCACCCACCTTAAAGGCATTACCGTTTTATAATAATGACAGGAAAGTCTATCACATTTATGCAGTTTTTGTTTCAGGGACAACATGTATCAATAAAAGACTCGATTTAATTAATTTAAGTGTCAATTGTTAAGACGTTCCATGTCAAACAGATATGAGAAGAAAGAAACTGCTTTTTTACTCATAAAGTTGAAAAAACAACTCGATTTTAACTTAAAATCATCAAAAATAAATAAAAGTGAGCTGTATTTTCTTAAAAAGTGCATTATTATATGAATACATTTCTAAAACGTGCATTAAAGTGTTAACAATGCTCAGAATTTATAAATATTGACCTTTGTTTATAATTCATTTTCAGGGGTTAGTTTACCCCACCCACTTTTACAGATATTTTGTGTCTACAACACCAAGCAAGATACTATTTTGAGGCAGAATTCTCTTGTTTAATAATTGTTTTACTGTCCTAGAAAGTTTGTGACACAATTTGGTGGATTTCTTGACGTCTGTGACAATTTACAGGTACACTGTTTAAAAAAGCACTGATTTTTAGACCATTTTTGGGGATTTGTTTTGCACTAATTCCAAAATGGCGGTTATAGTCACATAAAATTTATTATTTTTGTCAATTATTATATATTTCTGTTCAGTTTATTGAAAATTTGTATCAACCGGCTGTACAAGGAACTCAGAATATGATTTGTTATTTACGGGTGTAAGTTAAAAATTTTCGGCGGCCATCTTGTCGGCCATCTTGAATTGTTAAGCCTTGTGACAGAGAATTTTTTTAAGAAATGGGTTTTTGTAATCAGTAGAAATTTTGCTTTCAATTAAGACTATTTTCGCTTTTGGGCGCGAATTGTAAATAAATGGCCCTTGGCTCTTGGACTACAAATAGATATATTAAAGTACAATGTGAATACCATAATTATGCTCCCTTTGGGTGCATAAAAATGATACTCTAAATATTCGTTCAATATCCATATAAATCCAGGTACTGGAAAGTTTTTATTTGCAATAAAGTTGAAACTAATGTTAACTTGAAATTCTTTGACATCATCATTGGAAGAAGTATGCAACTTCAACTATAACCAATTAAATTTGAAGTAAGACTTTCTACGTGTAATAAGTTGTTCCGAGGTCATTAATCTATAGCTTTTAAACAATTAGTATTACATTTGATTCTTTAATTATAAGCATACTGTAATATCTTAAGAGTTGTTTGCAGTTTAACTTTAAACACTCTTATTTCTCTAAACAGTCAATAAACAAACATACCAAGTTGTTCTTACAGTAAGCATGAGTCAGTTTGGGTATTACTACATGTTGGTCATGCTAGTTCAAAGACAGTTATATTATTGTTTCCAGATAAAGTTACAACCAGTCTGTTCTGTTGTGGATCAAAGCAAGCTGATAAACTCTTTGTCACTTTCCCCAGCATACCTAACTTTGCTCTGGTGTTCTCACTTATCTGTACAACAGCCGGTGAAAGAAACCCACAGACAAGTATGTTTCCCCTTCCATCTATACACACTCCCTGGGGCGTAGCAACATCAAAATCAGTAAATGTTGACTCATAACGTCCCTGCATATCAAGAGTTATCAAACCTTTATCATTATCTGCTACATACACCCTGTCTCCATTACTACTAAGACTAACATGCCGACTGCTACTGAAAATTGAATTGCCTGAGGTGTCAGTTGTAATTTTATGTAGCAACTTGCCTGCACTATCATAGATATAGACTGCTTTGCCTTGATCGGATATGACTAGCTTGTTATCTTTATAAGCCAGGCCAAAGCAGAAGTGACCAAGCTTCAACTGCTTGCTGGCTGACAGCTTGTCTCTCAGTGATACGAACTGAATTGTGTTGCTGCGCGTACTGACTGCAGCTTCATATTTACCAGTCAGACAAATTGCAATAGGATTTGCCTTCAGATCAAGATGATCTTTTACACACTCTGTTGAAAGATCCAGAAGTTTCAATTTTTTATTTTCATTGTCTGCAAGCAACAAAGAACCATCCTCTGTGAAACATGACCCTATGATTCTGCAATTAGTTGCATCATTTGATAGCTTTACACAGACCTCTTTCTCTTTTTTAACAGCATAGACTGTTAGCATAGTGACATGTCCAAGTTTCTTCAGTTGCTGTAGAAATGTTTGAATTTGTGGATCAATCAAGAAATCTAATTCCACAGTCTCTGGTTCCTGAAGCACCATTTTTGCTTCTTTCACTTGCTTTATGCTTTTCTTTGAAGCTTTCACACAAACAAACTCCTGAGCTTTATTTCCACCAGACATGTTCAGTTTATTAGTATAATGTTCCAGGTCAGCAGTTACATTATCTGCTTTTTTGACAGCTTTTTGTAATTTTGCCATTATTCTTTCATACTCAGCCTCAACTTCTTTAAAAGATTCCTTCTCTAATTTCTCCAGTTCAGCTTCCATTTCCTTTCTAAACTTTTGAATGGAATCAGTCGCCTTCTTTTTGTGCTTCTTTAACTCAGTGATTAGGTGTTCCTTTCTTTTCTTTATATCTCCCATGGTTTCTTTGGCTGCAGTTAGCTGTCTGATAATCTCCACGGACTCTGACTTCTGGTATAATGTGTCCATTTCATCTGGAATTGAAAGTATGTCCTGGCATGTTCTGCAAAATGAAAATAAATTTAACAATAGAACAACCTCATTTGTGATATATACACTATACCACTGGTCTTGAAATAACTGTTAATAAGTAACTGGGGCATTGCAAGCAATAAACTAGTCCTTTACTGGTTTAAAGCCTCAGGAAAGTATTTGTTTACAGGACGAAGTCTTGGTCAGTTTGCGTAATGAGCAGACGCTCGAACAGTATCACCAAGTATTTTTCCAGTACATGTAAAATTTAATGCACAAGTGTGAATTTATTAAAATGATCAAAGTATCACGTAAAAAATTGAATATAGTGACAAAAGACATTTGCTTAGCCAGGTATTAATGTGTCCATCTGTTTGAATCATACTTAACAAACATGCCTGTATATTAATTACACGTCCAACTTGATAGAGATCAGGTGGTGGTCTGAGTAGTACAACGGGATGATTATTCGAAACAAGAGGGCAAATGTAGCTCTATATTGCTCACCTGGCTACTATTGGCTAAAGTACAAGGTCAACAACCGCATCGCAAAAAACAAAGTAGAAATACAGTAAATTGTACTGCTAAAAGGAGTAGGTCAGAAGGGCGTGACCAATTTTGACCTAGAGGCAAAGTTAGAAGATCTTAGGGAGAGTACATACCCAATATCAAACGCTATACCTTGCAATTATTGAGAAGAAGACTTGCAAAACCATGTCTATGTAAGTCTATGTAAAATAATGTCCCCAGTGAAACTGGTAGAGGACTATTTGGAACAAAAGTGAAAATGATCCATGCAAATATGAAAAAGTTTTGTTTGTCATAGCTGTGAATGCCAAACAACAATTTGAAAACACAACGATAGTTATGTTTGAAAACTGTACAGTAATATTGAATATACCTGTATAAAACCTTTCAAAATATTCACTGTGCCTGTATTTTATCAATGAATACACCCAATGCATTTTTCTGAATAAAATGTTTGTAAACCAGGATTGCTCTCCCTTGAAAAACTGGAATGAGCAAAAATAAAAATGTCAGCGATATTATACTGTCACCGTGACCTTGAACTTTGACAGAACGATCTATAAATCAACAGCTATTTAAACAAGAGCTGTCAGTAGGACAGCGTGCTCGACCTTTTTAGTGCTTGCCAATAAAACAAAACTTTGACAGTTAAGGGCACACAAGACTTTAACTAGGAATTTCTAAGTACAAATCAAGAAAATTTTTCACAGAGTTATCTTCTTTTGCTTACAGATAGGTCTTACGATGGTACATAAGTACTCCAACTTTCAAAGTAATATCTCAAATGGTTAAGTTAACAAGTGGACAAGAATGAAAATTTTAACTGAGTTTCTAAGTCAAAAAGGGCCATAATTCAAATAAAATCCTTGACAGAATTACCTTCTCCTGCCCATGTTTGGGAATCATGATGGTAAACAAGTATTCCAACTTTCAAATTAATATCTCAAACAGTTCAGTCAAAAAGTGGACTGGTACGAAAAACTTAACCAAGATTCTAAGTCGATAAAAGGCCTTAATTTTTAAAACAAATCCCTGACAGAGTTACCTTCTCTTGCGTACAGATGGGGGTAATGATGTGAAATATCTCAAAGGATTAAGGCAATAAGAGGATTTTACCCATATTCAATGTATTTTCTAAGTAAAAAAGGGGCACAATTCTGTCAAAAACCTTGACAGAGTTATGTCCTCTTGTCTGTTGATGAAGGTCGTGATGGTAAACAAGTATGGTTAGTTTCAAAGCAATACCTCCAATGGTTTTGAAATAAAGTGAGGTGGTAAGAAAAACTTAACCAAGCTCAATACACTTTCTAAGTAAAAAAAGGGCCATAATTCTGTCAAAAACCTTGACAGAGTTATGTACTCTTGTCTGTAGATGGAGGTTATGATGGTAAACAAGTATGGTAAGTTTCAAAGCCATATAGTCCTTGTATGATAACTTGATAGCGCGTCATAGGATTAGGTTCAACTTGACAGGTAAATCAGGTATAACGGTTATCTCAGTACTTGTTATGCAGAATATTAAATAAATAGTTAACAAATCGCGTAAAAATAATAATTGTCTAAATAGCTCAATTGGTTAGTGCGTAGACAATTTGATCGTATAACTTTGACGGTTCAGGTTCGAATCCAGGTGAATTTAATTTTTCATGATTCTTTTTTTATTCTTTTCTTCTTTTTTTTTTGATACTTTATTTTTCATTTATATTTTTTTCTTTTCTTTTTTTAGATCATGTTTTGTGATATCATTTATTTTATCATCTTTATTTTACATTTCAACCAATAACAATATACATGTACATCAGAATTCATCGGCTGTGTCTGTGCTAGAGTAGGCATGAAATGTGCTAACTCTTGACAATCAAAGAATTTAAACGGGATTTATAAAAAAAAAAAAAAAGAAGAAAAACCCTAACATTCTGGGATTCGAACCAACGACCTTGTCGTAAAAAGATACAATTACACTGCCGTTACAACTAAGCCAATGACTAGTTTTATATTATCTATGTGAAAGACAAATACTTATTGTATTGACAAAAACCTGTCTTACTAATCCACCAGGGATACCTGACAGTGACGTCATATTGCGTTTACACTTTCCAATTGTGTTTATGTTTCCAATATTTACCTTTATATTGTATAAGATTATGATCCTGTTTTCTTACATATAGCCTGCATGAAAACGTAGCCCAGAGGATAAAGGCCCTGTGGTAGTAACCGAGAGGTACCGAGTTCGAAACCTGCCAGCGGAACCTTTTTCCTGCACGGTATTTTTTTTTTCAATTGTATCCTTATCTTG
This sequence comes from Saxidomus purpurata, assembly GCA_022818135.1. Classification (NCBI taxonomy): domain Eukaryota; kingdom Metazoa; phylum Mollusca; class Bivalvia; order Venerida; family Veneridae; genus Saxidomus; species Saxidomus purpurata. The sequence goes on from JAFMSR010000014.1 coordinate 17,618,032, forward strand.
ATTTTCTCGTGCTTCACAAAGAAGGCATACAGAATAAATTGTGAGAGTGAGACAGACACACCTGACTGGGACAGTGAGACAGAGACAGCTGACAGTGACAGTGAGACAGACACATGTTGGCTGACGCTGATACAGACACATGTTGCATGAACATTTGCTATATCATATAATAAAATAAATGATTGATAAAAATAGAACAGAAAAACAAAACAAAAAAAATACTAAAACAATTTTTCCCCCAAAAAAGAAAGCAATGGTAAACAGGCCTTTCCAGCTATATAAATTTTGCCCCCAAAAAAGAAAAAATAAATATATCTCGCGGACCACAAGTTTCGAACTAGCATCGCCTGCGTGTCAAACAGACAGCACATCCACTGGGCTATACCTTACTTTGAACATCTCAACACATTTCTATCTGTCATAAGTACACATTTGTTTTGGGATATACCATGCTTATTTATAGTTTGTTGACAAAATGACGTCACTGTCAAAAATTGTTGGTGGATTAGTACCTGTTTTGGTGTTTTCAAAATACCAGCAAACGTAAACATCATGTGACGCAACTTTCAAGTTATCATAAAAGGACTATACCTCTAATACTTCTGAGATAAAGTGGGGTGGTACGAAAAACTTAACCAAGGTGTGACGCCAACGCCGACGCCGACACCGACGCCGGGGCGAGTAGGATAGCTCCCCTTTTCATAGAAAAGTCGAGCTAAAAAAGGGACCATCTTTTTACGGTCTGCAGCATATTTTAAGTTAAGCCTGAACAAGTCGTCTACCATGTAAATATTATGTAAAATAATGTTCTATTTTTGAACAATGCAGAAGAGCTTGGTGTTTTAGATTCTAGTTGTGATGATTTTCATTTTTCAAAATTTTCACCCAAATCGATAGATGTTGAGGCCAGAGATCGCTTGTTTTACGAGAAATTATTTAGGAAATATTGACCTCAACATCTAGATCTATCGATTTGGGTGAAAATTTTGAAAAAATGACCGGAAAGAGCCTTTCGGTTTCTATTCGTGAAAGCTTCCACCTGACCAGATTCAACCTTCGATAACTTCAAAACTTTGAATCATTGCGAGCGGAAACAAAGAACCGAGTGCAGGTTACATATAACCCTTGACTAACGGCCTATTCATATATGTTTATAGCGTAAAGAAAACGACTTTCCCTGGTATGAATGCGTTTGACCTCGTCACAAAAACACGTCATCCGCCATTATCTAAAGTTTGCTCTCATTTTTCTCACTTTGCACTGACTATACACCTACCCCCCTGAATATATGGTACTTTCAAATTTAAAAATAGACAAGTCCATTTAAATTTTAGTAGGGCGAGGGTTTAGTCTGGTGTTACCTGTCCCTAACCATACGGTACGCGTCGTACTGTAGCATGCCAGTACGACAGGGAACCAGACTATAGGTGAGGGTTAAGACTTCTAACTCAGGTCCACCTGTAAATATGAGTAAAACTTACCTGTGACTGACAGCTACACAGGTAGAACAAACTACCTCATCATGGTTCCTGCAGTACATTTCCAGCAGTTTGCCTAGATGAATTGAGCACACTTCTGTGGGAAAACACGGCAAAGCAGAGTGCATACGAGACGTGTCAAAACTTGCCTTGTCCAGCAGTGTGTGTCCCCTCATAATAGGAAACATCTTGTGTAAGCCGGAACATGGTATGCAGTAATAAGCCTGGCATTCTACACAATGTTTTTCTGCCTCTGTTGTGATGTTTCTCTCTGCGCAAATACTGCATTTTACATTTATAATTTCATCGGACGCACTTTCAATCCCACCAGACGCCATTTTTAATCTCTTATCAGTTTAAAACTTCCTTGTTTATCATGTTTATGAATATCATAACAATACGTGTAATGGGGTATAAATCTAATTTAACAGATAGTGTATGTTATCTACCATCATCTAAAGGCCAGTTGGAAGTTAACTCAAAACTGAAATTATAACCAATCAAATATTATCAATTTATATCAATTTTGTCCAGTAGTTCCATAGAAGAACATTCTTAAAGTTTCTCTTTAGAATATACATAGTCCCGCCCACTTTGGGCCTCATTTGTAAAGGGATTAAATTCATTTTAGCAATTTTGATAGATAGTCAAATGGTCATATTTGTCAAATAAAATTCTGACCGTTAGTTTTAGAGAAGAAGCTTTTTTTAAGTTTCATTAAACTATACAGGGGGTCGGACGTAAACGGTGTATCTCGGGGCTTTAAGCGAGAATTTGATGTAGTTCTGGTCAAAATGGCGGAATTTTAATGTTTTTTGGAGGGAGAGGGATAAGAAAATTGGTAAGGAAATGTTTATTTTTAATTTGATCGAACTGTTATCATGCCCTTTGTATAGCCACATGTAAGATATGAAATCGTCACACCGGTTTTGGATCGTGGACATTAAAATAAAAAAAGTTATACATCGTTTACGTCCGACCCCCTGTTATATAGAGAAAACAGCCGGGGCGCTTCATTTTATTAAAGGATCAACTTCATTTAGCACTTTTCGTACAGAGTAACAAAGTGATCATATTTGTCACCTAAATTCAAATTTTGACAAGTAGTTTCAGAGAAGAAGATTTTTAAGTTATAAAGATTATATAGAGAAAACAGTCCCACACCACATGTTTTTTACAAATCAGCTTTATTTTAGCAATTTTGGCAGAGAGTCATCAGGTGATCATTTGTGCCTTATTAAAAATATTATATCAGTCGTTTCAGACAAGACGATTTTTAAATTTTTCCTTTTGGTTGCTATAGCAATCACAGTTATGCATGGATCACAATAATTTTAGCAATTTTGGTAGGGCCCATAAAAGAAGTATCCCTACCAAGTTTCATTAGCATTTGCTAAAGGGGTTCAGAGGAGATGTCGTTTGAAGGAATTGCTGATGACGAACGACGACGACGACGTACATAAAGCAGGCACAATAGCTCACCCTAGGTGAGGTAAAAATACAGTCTCGCTAACAAAAATGTAGAACAACAATATATAGGCTTATACAAGATTGTCAGTATCATTGTTTGATGCTCCGAGAAGCATGTGCTTTTCGAGATGACTAGCAGACATGTTCTGTGCTTGTTGTCCAAGTCTAGAAAGTTTCAATCTTAAATATGTGTGTGAAAATTAGATCCTTTCAATCCCTTTTTGCGTCGCCCTTTCGGAGAAAAGGCGATACATATGGATCGCTTTGTCCGTCCGTCGGTCAGTCGGTCCGTCCGTCACACAAACTTAACGTTGGCTATAACTTTGCCATTTCTTAAGATTTCTTCATCAAACTTTACAATTTTATTGCTTATGACATAAGGGTCGTGATGCCGCCAAATTGTGTAGGTCAAGGTCATATTTGACAGAGTTATGCCCTTTTTTATACTTAGATTTTTGCTATAACTTTTTCATTTCTTAAGATTTCTTTATCAAACTTTACAATTGCATTGCTTATGACATAAGGGTCGTGATGCCGCCAAATTGTGTAGGTCAAGGTCATGTTTGACAGAGTTATGCCCTTTTTTATACTTAGATTTTTGCTATAACTTTTTTATTTCTTAAGATTTCTTTATCAAACTTTACAATTGTATTGTTTATGTCAAAAGGGTTGTGATGCCGCCAAATTTAGTAGGTCAAGGTCATTTTTGACAGAGTTATGCCCCTTTTTGTACTTAGATTTTGTCACCAAAACTTAATGTTGGCTATAACGTTGCCATTTCTTAAGATTTCTTCATAAAACTTTCAAATTGTATTGCTTATGACATAAGCGTCATGATGCCGCCAAATTTTGTTGGTCAAGGTCATATTTGACAGGGTTATGCCCCTTTTTGTACTAAGATTTTGGCACAAAATTATTGGTTACTCTGACAAATGACAAAATGTTAGAGGGCGACACAAGTGTTCTACTGAACACCCATCTAGTTGATTCATGCAACTGAAAAAAGTGCAATTGATGGAAGGACAAATGGACATCCTTTCTTTTGGATACTTAATAATTATTATGTGGTTATCCTATTGTTTACGTGTTGTTCTTTCAGTCTCATAAAAGCCTCGTGTTTTCCTATTCACTTAGTATCTGTTAGTTCCCACAGGAAGAAACACAGACAGACAAAGTGGCAACTATATGCTTCCTTCTTTGTTTATATCATTGACAATTTTATATAAGGGTGGCGCAAGGGTTTAAGTTTTTTCTCTCTGATACTGGATACTCACTTACAGCGAACTCGGATATAATGAGGATACTCACTTACAGCGAACTCGGATATAATGAAAACTATATATAACATACTAAAACTAGAATTGTCTCCCCATACCCCCTTCCCTCCCGAAGGAAATACTCACTTCGGTACGGCCGCCCCTCCAATAAATCCAGCTCACTGGGACAAGAAACCCTCACACCATGTTTGATGAATTTAAATTACACGGGATTCAGAATTATCTGCCCTTTATAACATCACACGAGCAAAGGGATTTGTAACATTATCTGTATAAAATCTCAATTCATTTCATTAAAAAAAATGTTAACCTTAAATATAAAGACGTCTTTATAATCAGAGTTAAGTAGCATCATACATGGATAAAATGTTACCATTCCCTATGCGTTACCCAATGTGAATTTTGAAGAACTGTGACCTTTCTGGCAACAGTTACTGTTGTCTGATAAAACAGATGTTTTACTATCAAATAAGTACTTTGACAACAAAAATCTCACTAAAAAGTTTTAATTAAAGAAATACTTTTGGTTTTTTTAAGTCCATTTTGGGCTCAGGTTTCTTCAAAACTACATAGCCTAAACAAAAAGAAATCATCATCACTATAATATTTTATAGTGTAAACATCCGTGTAGACGCATAAACACAAAAAGTCGCAAAAAGCCCTTATAAAATAGGTACCCTTCGTCAAAACATATGAAATTCAAAGTTTTACCACAACACAAAATACGAAAGTATGGTGTCAAAAACGGACCAACAATGCCGCGAGTAAAGGATTATACAAAGCATATTTAAATGGACAGGCGCCGTAGACATCCTTGAATAAAAAGGTTCACCTCAAGACATATGATTATACAAGCCTTTAACTACTTACATCAGTCATTTATTGTATGTTATTGTTTAAACAAAACTCTAACTGAACTGCCGATTCATTTGAATGTGTATTTGACGGCCGATTTGATTATAATAAATATATATTCTTTTATTTTCCTATTTCTGACATACATATCATCATAATGTAAAACACAATAATTATTGTTCAATGAGAAATTTGACAAATGACAGCATTCAGCAACAGGCTTGAATCAGTATCATATCGGTATGTATGGCGCAGATGGTACACCATACTTTCGAATTTTGTGTTATGTTATAACCTTGAATTTCGTATATTTTGATGATGGGTACCTCTTTTTCATGCGCCTTTTGTGACTTTTTATGCATTATATAAAATGATTAAGGCTCGTTTCATCTACACGGATGTTTACATTATATAGTGATGGTGATTTCTTTTTGTTCAGTCTATGTAGTTTTGGAGAAACCGGAGTTTCGACTTGGTAGATGTCCACTAGACAGAGGTCCACTAGACAATGTTACATACCAAATATCTAATAACCTCTATTTCTCGTGGTTTTCGAGACAATTCAACAAACTAAAATCTAAGCTTTAGACCTTGCGGTTTTGCAGAATAGGACTTTAGCTCACACGAGTTCAATCAGGTGAAGCTTTTCGTATGGTATTTTGTACGTCAACCGTCCACCATTGACTCAAATGACTTCTCATAAACCACATCATGAAATATCACCAAACTTGGCAAGATCCTGTCATTAAGCTCTCATAAATTTGATCAAATAGTTCCGGTTGACATACAACATAGCCACAAGAACAAAAAATATCAATCTTAGATAAACCACGAATCCCAAAGCGTAGATCTTTGATGTGAGGCATCTTCTGGTGGACCTCTGGCAAACTTGTTCAAATCATGCCCCTAGGATCAAAATGACCGGAAGGTGCCTAACAAGAGGGCATTGGTAACCCTTTATCGCTCACCCGAGTTACCATTGCGTCCAAGGACAAAAAGGTCAAAGGGTGAGAACAAGGTTTTTCCTTAGATTTGACCTGGTGACCTAGTTTTTGATTCAAGATTACCCATATTTGAATACGATTTAGACTTGAAAAACTGCAGTCTTTATTGCATAAACAAGATTTCTGAGATTTGACATGATGACCTAGATTTGTACCAGAGATTACCTATATTCGAACTCGATCTAGACCAACTCTAATAAACAAAAGGCCTAAAAGAGCTAATATCGCTCTACTGGAATGACAGGTTTGTTCTGTGTAAATTTTGTGAAAATGTTTTCGAATGTTATCAGAAAAAACATACAGAGGTCACTGTGACCTTGTCTCCAAAAACAGTATGGATCACCAATTCAGTAAAAACAATCAGCATATAAAGTTTCAAGACTGTTGTTCACAACTAGACCTATCACTAAATGTGATTAATACCTCCAAAAGACCGATTTGTCAACTGAAGAGGTTAGTAGTAACCTTGCAAAGACTTAGAGGTATGGTTCTTGTCAAGATAGAATTATGGTTCTTGTGCACTTCCTCTCATTGTGCTTTGACCATTCCATGAATTTGTATTTAATTCCCACTAATATATTTCAAGTTATGCTCCGGCTAAGGAAAAGTAACAAAGGGCAATAACTCTGAAATAACTCAAGATGTAGTTACCGTTCTTGTACACTGCACTTCCTCTCATTTTGCTTGACCATTGTATGAAGTTGTATTGAATTCCAACTAGCAGTTTTCAAGTTATGCTCCGGACATGGAAAAGTAAAAAAGGGCGATAACTCTGTAATTAGTCAATATAGAGTTAAGGTTCTTGTACACTGCACTTTCTCTCATTGTGCTGAACTATTGCATGAACTTGTATTTAATTCCAACCAATAGTTTTCAAGTTATGCTCCGGACAAGGAAAAGTAACAAAGGGCAATAACTCTGTAATTAGTCAAGATGGTGTTATGGGACTTGTGCACTGCACTTCCTGTCAATGTGCTTGACCATTGTATGAAGTTGTATTGAATTCAAATCAGCAGTTATCAAGTTATGCTCCGGACAAGGAAAAGTAACAAAGGGCAATAACTCTGTAATTAGTCAAGATGGAGTTATGGTTGTTGTGCACAACACTTCCTTTCAATGTGCTTGACCATTGTATGATGGTGTATTGAATTCCAACCAGTAGTTTTAAAGGTATGCTCCGGACAAGGAAACTGAAACGGACCGACCGACCAACCACCGAGTGACTCCTATATATCCCCCTAAACTTGGTTACGAGGGTATAATTAGATCTCAAGATATTGAGCGGAAATAATTTTCAAAGTTCTCGTCACTGTTACATGGACTTTGACCCACTGACCAGCATCTACAGCTGTAGTGTTATCAAGGAAAAGAATACGGAAGTCACTATGACCTTTGACCCAATGACCCCAACAACAGTAGGGGTCGTGTACTCAGTAAGACGAATCATCCAATGAAGTTTGAAGACTTGGTGATATAGATCTCAAGATACTGAGTGGAAGACTTTCAAAACTTGGGTAATTGTGACCTTGACCTTTGACCCACTGACCTCAAAAACTGCCGGGAGCATCTACTCAGTAAGAATAATCATCAAATGCAGTTTGAAGACTGTGGGTGATATGGATCTCAATATATTGAGCGGAATTTTTTTTCAAAGTTCAGGTCACTGTTACCTTGGATCCCAAAAACTGTCGGGAACATCTCAGAAAGAATAATCATCAATTGAAGTTTGAAGGCTGTGGGTGATAAAGATTTCAAGATATTGAGCAGAAAAGATTCTGAAAGTTTAGGTCACTGGGACATTGACCTTTGACCCACTAACCCCAGAAAACTGTCGAGATCATCTACTTAGTAAGACCAACCATCCTATGCAGTTTGAAAAGAAATGGAGTGGAAAAGATTTTCAAAGTTCGGCTCACTGTGACCTTCACCTTATACCCACTAACCCCAAAAACAACAGGGATCATCTACAGGTTGCACACAACCTTCTGAGCAAGTTTCATGAAAGTCAAATGAAAAATTGTGACAAATCACCATGGCGTAAGCTCTGCCTGACTTTGTCAATTAGAGCTAAAAGTCCAGCCTGAACTGCATATATACTAGCGGAAAAAAGAAACTGTTCATGGTATAATATGCTATAACTTAGGAGATATATAAGAAATCGCAAAACAATTTCAACAGGGTTTTATCTGACCTTTATTTAACACCAGCTCAATTGATATGGTTATTGCATCAGCAGCGTCTTGGATAGAGATCAGTTTTCAGAGACGTTCTCTAAACAAAGTTCATCTCATCAATACCGTGTATGTCCACCACTGGAACCGATGCATGCTTGGCAACGACGCCTCATTGATGCGTTAAGTGTGCTGACAAATGCCTGGGGAATACCATTCCTGATTCTCACAAGCGCATGTGACAGGTCAGGTAACGTCAACGGCTGATTTTGGAGACGACGTAAGCGACGCTGCATCTCATCCCACACGTGTTCAATAGGCGACATATCTGGTGACATTGCATGCCAGGGCAGCACATTCACATTGTTCTGGATCAAGAAGTCGGTGACAACCCGCGCGACGTGCGGATGAGCATTATCCTGTTGCAGCGTGGCGTTACGTTGCTGCACAAATGGAAGGACGTGAGGCCGTATGATTTCGTCATGGTATCTGATGCCTGTAAGTGTGCCATCCACAACCACTAGAGCTGTTCTGCCATGGGATGAGATGCCACCCCACACCATGACACTACCTCCGCCGAATGGACGTCGTTGAATCACACAACTGTCATGGAAACGTTCACCAACACGACGGTACACTTTAGAACGATCGTCACTGCTGTGGAGATGAAACCTGGACTCATTCGTGAAAAGAACACGTGCCCAGTCCTGTTGCGTGAAGTGTATGCGTCGTCTACACCAGGCAAAACGTGCTACACGATGACGTTGCTGGAGGACTGGACGTCGTGGACGTATGCCTCGTTCAAGCGATCGATTACGTACCGTTCGGGGACTAATTCTTCTAAGGCCAGGAATACTTCTAGCCGTCAAAGTAGCAGTTCTGAGTTGTTCACGGAGATGACGGATTCCAGCTTCGATCATGCCTACGGCGCCGAATCTGTCAGTTTCATTCAACCTTAGCATGGCGTATCAAAGACGTATTTCAAAATTCTGCTGGTTTTGTGTCTTACAGGTATCAACACTATGCTTTTATACAGGTTTAGGCGACTGTTTGCGATTGACTGCTGGCCGAAAAAAACTTGAAAACGAAGACGTTGGCCAGACAAACTACCCGTGCAACTCATGCACTGACCAGTGTAAATGACCGAGAGGGATACACAACTTACCTGTGTAAAGTTTCAAGCTTTAATTTATAAAATTGAGCGATACATGAACATTTTACACATGCACAGTTTCTTTTATCCGCTAGTATACATGGAATTTCTAAGATTTAACCTAGTTTTTGGCTTGAGATAACCTACCTATATTCGAAATCAATATAAATTCAATCAAGATAATCATTCAGACCAAGTTTCATGAAAATCAAGTGAAAACTGCAGTCTATTACATTGTCAATTAATGACTTATATATCAGATAAGAAACAAGTTCATTTTATCCTTCTGGCCTTGTAAGTATAACATTTGATAAGGACAGTCAGTTTCAATACTTTATCACACTTCATTACAGCTGCAATCTTTTAAAAAAAAATTCACCTACAACTGTAGTCTGGAATTTTTAGAGTTCGCTAGGATCTTATTGAATTTGAACCTGATACATGTAATCAAGGTTTGACATTTTGTTTGAATTTTTTTGCATATTGCCACCCATGACTTAATGACACATGATAAATTTCTGTATGAAGTATTACACATCATTTTTAAAGACATTGAAAAGCAGGGGGCCAAGGATTGAGCACACCTTGTTTTAACCCTCAATTACCTACATTTCAAGTAACTGATCGATCCAAGGTGATAACTGGATTATTGCAGACAAAGCTGATATACAAATAATCTCCATTGTCATATTAAGTCGAAGCAGAGACAAATAAATACAAGGTTTGGAAGTTTCCTATTTCTCCTTAAGTCCCAGTATCTTTTTGAATTTACTGATATTGTAAAATAAATATACGATAGGATGACAGAAACATGTTCTGTTCACTCTAAAGCAATGTTGACATATTCATTTCTTTTGCATTCAAGTCGCTTTTTCACGAGTTGGAGTTGCCAGGAAGCCTTTTTCATTTTTTTTGCAATATCATTGAAAAAAATACTGCTCTATATTTCTAACATGTACATCAATTTAAAAAGTAAAGTTATTAATGTTTTTGTCTTTTGGTACAAATAAAGGTCATTTCAGCTGGTAAGACATCTTTCTTGGTAAAATAAGAGCTACTTGTCAATGTGGTCCTGGGGCTTTAAATATCGTCAGACTGCTACAAGACTGGAATCCTAATTTTATCCTATGTTTCTCATAGTGATTTGCCAACAATTACAAGGTGGCATATCAAAATGTTAATGAAACAATAAATTCTTTTTAGTATAAATAAAAACATTCTGAAGATAATGTTGTTTGATGTTTAAGTTTGTTTATAAATGTATGTTTTTAAACTTCCGTTGTTACAATCAATTTACATCTATTCTAGTATACATAACCTAATGGATGGATCATGGTAACATGGTTATATTCAATTCTCCTAACTGAGTTTTAAGAATTTACAACATGTTAACAACAACAACAGCAATTTACATAATGATCAAAAGTTTTATTCATGGTCACAAATTAAAATGTTAAATATTCAATCTGTTCTGGCTTGAGAGCAGGCAGCTATACTTGATGCTGCCTGCAACCCACTCACCTGTACTGTGCAACCCACTCACCTGCAGAGGGATCAGATAAATTTTATGTCCCACTAAGAGACAGGCAAATGAACATATAGGTCAGAATGCTTTTGGTCAAAACTCCTTATATATCCCGATCTGGTATGCCAGAAAAAATTTATCTCCCACTAAGAGACAGGCAAATGAACATATAGGTCAGAATGCTTGTGGCTGAAACTCCTTAATTTCTGATGCTCATTTGCAGTAGAGATGTACATTGTATATTGACAAAGTGCAAAAGGTAATGGACCACAATACCAAAGACAGCCTACTAGAGGTTTTTGCATACTTGACCTGAAATCTCAAGTGATTTTATTTCCCCAAAGTTGTTGTCTCAGAAGACATACCCTATATATATACAACAAAACTTTATGTACAATAATTAATCATTTC
>JAFMSR010000014.1:17629875-17717375 GCA_022818135.1 Saxidomus purpurata
AATATGTAACTTATGGTTGCTACTTTCCAGGATACAATACATTGGCTTCATGATATTATAAAACGTATATGAAGAAAGCAGGTGCGGGGGAGAGCGTGATAGCATTCTCTATTGTAGGGTTTCGTCACATTTTCAAATAGATGTTATAAAAAAACCGTTTCTATGGACAATTACGAGTGTTGACTGTGTTGTCTTGGTTGCACAGCAAATCGTGCTATTGCAACTCGTCATTTTGGTTAAGAGACTTTTCTTCAATGCATGTCATCCATGGAATGAATGTCTCCGCTACGATATGGCTAGTTTACGATGTTCACAAATGCTATGTTTGTATACATCACCACTGTTTTCACTACAGTGAACGCGTGTTATATTAGTTTCTATTTCTATTTAAACATGCCATTTATGTCATGTATGTCTCTCCTGTCAACTATTACTACATACCGACAATGTTAGATCATTCTTACTGTATAAATGTTTCCAATGATTCACAAGAATGCTACATACAATATTATAGTTCTGTTTATTGATTATGTGGCAGTGTAGTTTGAATTACTTTCTTATCATTATGTGAAAATGGGCACTTAAACAGGCAACATCTACACTAATCTTACACCAATAACTCAACCAATGTATCAGGAGAAATTTCCATTCTCCCTAAACTGTCTGCTTTGTTATCTTTTTTATGGTCTGCTGAAAGGCATATCTTTTACTTCATTGATGCACCATTTAAGGATATTATATCTCTGTTATTTGTAGATATAGCAAATTAATGCTATTCTCGGCCGCCGATGAGAAATCTTTGATGCAACTTTGTTATCAGTAATTGTATATTTAGTTGAAGCCTTTGATATCAAGTTTTTCAAACAGTCACGTTCTTACTCCTGGGGTGGAATACGCATGTTGAACTTTATACGCATTTGAAACGAAAACAGAAATTATCTTTATATGTAATGAGTCAATGCAACGTGAAAAATGACATTTAGGGTGGTTGATTATTAGAGTTGAGTATATACTTCAACAAAAATGAATAGTATGCCTTCACAAGTTTAGAGATTTTGATTATATTCTTCTCTATGCAAATTAATGCCAAAGTATCAATAATATTTGGCATTGGATGTTTTCACTGTCAGGTTTAGACTTCGATTAAATTTATTCACAATGACTTGCACTCTAAGAATTAGGAACCTTTTGGCACGTCATAAATTGACGAATCCAGATTCTTGAGGGTGTTTTAGATTGTTTATTGTCCAGGCCGACCCTAGGGTGTATCCTCAAGTGAAACTGCCAAAACCTCTAGCAGGTTCAAGTTGAAGAGACAGGTGAAGATACAATGTACAAGGGTATAGCACCAAATAAACACTAGAGTACCTCTTGGTCTTACCAGTTCATCTTGATGGGGGTGGGAAACACTGAAAAACGTTTCTGAAATTTCCAGCGCCCCGGCCGCGATTCGAACCAGGGACTTAAGTGCAAGAAATATATAAATCTGATACTTTGAACTGTGCGCTGCTGCTGCAGTAGATATTACAAAGCTATTAACATATAAAGTTCCCATAAGAAAATGTCGGCGTGAAGATAACACTATCATAAAATTAATGTGATTAAATGACCGGCAGTAGATCGGAGCCATTTAACATAAGTGCTGCATTCATTTTTTTTAACTATGTAACATGGAAGAATAAGTAGAGACACAAAAAACGATTTTTTGTGGAAATATTTGTTTTATATCAAGTTAAATATTAGAAAAGAATACTTTTGTACAATTGAATCTTTTAATTAAGAAACTGAGAAGGCCCTCTTTATCCGATGGACTGAAGTAAGAAAAATAAATATTTCTTACCATACCATGGTGCTAGTCAAGCCACACCGGTAATTGTTCAACTGATTGGCCGCGAATTATCACACAAAAGTTGTTCTGCGTGTCAGAAGATCATGGCACATTCTAAAGAATAATGTTATGATTATAATGAACATGCACTGTCAAGCAGAAGGTTTACGGCTATAAGTCAAATTACATGTAAAGGTCATTTGCATAATTCTTATATTTAGCAGAGTTTTAGTGATCAGTCGTAAAACAAATCCACATCCATTTCATTTCCTTGATTTGTTAAAAATCGTTAAATTACCGAAAATGAAAGTTTATACAACAATGTACATAGCACATTACTGTACAAAGCAAAGGCCTCTGTTGTCTGATAGCTGATAGTGCATAAAACCAAAGAAACGTAAACAAGGGTCCAACTTGTCCAAAATTTGTAATCTGTTAAAATTGGTAGATGCATTATCAACGGGCAACATGCAAAAGCATGTGCTTTACGGGCACTATCTATTACATTTGAACTTTTTACATCATTCACTTGACACGTAATGAAATCATTGAGTTATAGGTCTGTATAAGTCTTCACGCAATCCTTATCATGTATGTCAGCGCTATGATTATGAGAGGCGTGTCAAAACAATCCCAGACGTGTGCTAAATAAAAAAATCTGTATAAATGTACATCTATATACAACACAAAATTTAATGCAAAACGCTTGTCAACAACATCCAGGAATTCTTACTTTTGATAATAGTATTGTCAGGACAGAAAATGTTTTAAATAAAGCTCTTTTTATTATATGAAAGTCTGCATTAGTCTAAAAATTTTCACAACAAACAATCGATGCAAAATCATAGAAAACGGAGGGAATATAAGTTCCAGAAAAGGCTTCAAATAATGTTAGCTTTGCTAGGGGATTGATTCATTTTTAAGTTAATATTGGCACACAAAAATTATTTGCAAATAAAAGTATTCTTTTCATAGCCGTATATGAGAGACCATTTCGTGGAACATTCTCTTCAATATATATAGGATGGTCAAAAAGTGTCGGTGATTTCTAACCATTAGGAGAAAGATCAAAATGATTATTTTGTTCTTGTTAATCTGTTCTTAACACATCATGTAACTCCGGTTTAGGTGCAACATGAAGATAATAAGGAAAATCTGGTCTTTGTCCGTTAATAACGACATCCAGCATGGAAGAAAAAGAAATCACATAGTGTTACATCGAGGGATGGGGTAAAATGTTGTATTTTCACCTTATATAATATTTTACAATATCAGAAGAACGGTTTATTGCATAATCATGGAATAGGTACACAAATCAGAAGTCAGTACTGGATAGTTCTTCCGTTTCTTCAGTATTACATTACGATAGTACTTTCCTTTGGCCTTTTTTCTCCCCTTTATATTGGAGTTTAGATTAAAATGACATCACGTGTAAAGAAAATTGCATACAAAACCTTTTTGCACTGACTGATCTTTAAGTCTCAGTTCAAGGCTTCACTGGTTCAAAATGATAACTTCCAAAACTGGCCGATGAATAAACATAACCCCGGGTAGTCAAAACAAATGTAACACGCGCGCGGTATACCGGCGCCATTTTGTATCAAGACAACGACTTTTAAGACGTTGTTATTGGACTTTACTGAGTTTTGAAGTCGAATTTTCCCACAGACAATCCCATTATATAGCACCAGTACATAAAATGCATACTGTAATATGCCCATAACATCTCGTTTCCTATCCTGTAGCTATAACGTAATCTAACTGTCTAGCCGATATTTTTAATGATTATTTCACCTTAACAAATCAGTTACATGATAGAAAACTTGGTATTATGGGCACATAAAATAATGAACTTTTGTACTTGGACAAAACAAGGCGCAGGTCTCCTCTCAGTCTCTATTGTTTCCACAGACCTTCCCCAAGTACACAAAATGTATTCTGTTATATGTCCATAACACTTCGTGTCCTATCCTATAAAGTTCAGGAAAAGGCGTGAAATATAAAACACTTAGTGACACTTAAAACCTGCATCAACACACGGACAAAAGCCATTGTACTGCCATTAACCACTTTAATTTAAGAACGTAATTGTCGTTTATATCTACACTTGACACTACATTGATTAAAGATGAAAACACAGTGATACAAAAAAATTTCAATGACAATGACATGTCTATCTTTGATGGTTAAGGTTGTCAGCGCTGGCCTTGACAGTTTAAAAACTAGTCACATTAAATTAGAAATCATTACATCATAGAAAATGTGTATTTTACCAATCATGAAAAAACGACGAGACTTTCAGCAGCAGATTATATGCAAAAGCACATATTGTGCCACTTGACCCATATGCTACCTTTGTGTCACTGAAGCATACAAGAATAAAAATAATAGACCACTCCAAATGCAGGCGATAAGAAATATAAAAGTTACAGGTTTTATGGATTTAATAAGTTGTCGAAATATTACAATTAATTATGTAAAAGGCGTTTAATCGTACATCGATAAATTATGACAAAAGGCTGTACATATCAGTTCAATTATACTGCAGTCAATATATTATATTAACAATAAATGGTTAACTTTTTAGCTTATACTAATTTATTTTAGCTCGATTGTATGGAAGCCTTGGAGGGCCACTTTTGAGTTTCGACTTACGGGTGTTTTTGACTTTTAAGTTATGACTTTCGACTTTTGACTTTTGACTTATGACTTATTACTTTTGACATATGAATCGCGTTGTTTTCGATAATAGTTTCTCTTCTTGTAATAATTCTTTCTCTTATAATACCTCCTACGAGGTATATAAGTTAATATAACGTCGCCTTTTCGCTTCGCTGCGATCATTCCCAAAAGCACTGCTGTATTGCCTCTTTGGCATTTTTATAAGAACAATATAAACACGACCACACTCAATAAAATACAATTTCTATTTAAAAGATTTTAATAAAATCAATTATATATATATATAAAAAATACATCATTTCTATCAATAGTAACAAAATAAAACATGTTTTAACACGCTTTTTGTTTCGACTTTTGAATTTTGACTTTTAACTTACGGGTTATGACTTATGACTTATTACTTTTGACTTATGACTTATGACTTTTGACTTTGACTTTGACTTTGACTTTGACTTATGACTTATGAAAAAATAAACCCTAACCCTAACCCTATACACGGTCCTCACTGAGGACCTCCAGCGGCAGGTTCAGGTAATACTAGGAACCTGCTACCGAGGACCCATCAGTATAACAATATACTTATACATATTACAGCACTTTAATTTCCTTCGATACACCTTGTGATATTAGCCTATAGATACATAAAAACATAAAAAACATATTTTTTTTTAATGTTACCATAGCAACAAAAAAAATCAATTTTTTTTTTCAGTTCCTTGAGAGTTGGCTTTACGCCTGGGGGCAGGCCCCCCACACCCCCCCCCCGCTTAAAGAAAGAGGAAACCTGCGTCGCCGCTCACTGCGGAGGCTCCCAAGGTCGCCTCCTGGCGAGCCGTAACGGCTCATTGATACTAAAATAAATGACAAAGACAAAAGTAACTTAGATAATTTATTTACAGCAAACAAGTTTGCAGTACTACGCACAGACATAATTTTACTTATTGTTTCTACACCTGGATTGAAGAAACACAATTTTACACCATTATGACTCTTTGGAAACTTTGCCAACTCTGTATCTGTCATAAGTCAAAAGTCGAAAGTCAGAAGTCAAAAGTAAAAAAAACACCCGTAAGTCGAAACTCAAAAGTGGCCATCCAAGGCTTCCATACGATTGTGAAAACCAGTACTGGTGTCACATGAGAAGGTACGGTCGTAACCCAACTGGGGCTCGAACCCGCAACCTCCGGGATGAGCGGCAGATACCTTAACTGACTTGATAAATGTTAATAGCTCTTTTCAAATATTATGACTAAAATAGGAAAGTGAATTTGGTTGCAGTGCAATATTTAATATGAAACATTTAATTCATATAAAAAAAGAAACGAGACGGCTTTTGGCGTTTGAAAGGCGAATCTCATTTGTAGAACACAAGCGTGTGTGTTAGCGTCGTTGTTGTGACTGGTAATAACCACATTGCCTTCTTTTGATTTATGATTTATTATTCTCGATTGAGAAACACTTTTTTACAACTTGGATTAATCGCTGTTGAGTTTCATTCCAGATGAAATCAGAGAGAGAGGCAATGTGCAAACATTTGTGGCTTGCCTAAGGACGCTTCCGCTGTAGCACTGGTGGGGATCGATATCCTTAGGCGGACGCGCTATCATTTAGCCTTTGTGGTTACTGGGCCTTTTTGGACCTAAACCCTAAAACGCCCAACGGTCACTTTCAATTATTCATATTAGAATAATAAATTAACTGATAAAATTAAGATAGATCTGTGTTCTAACCTTAAAACGATATTAACGTATGTCTATAATTTGTATTCGTGTCGCTACTTCAGGCAAAATTGTTGTAAGTAAGAGCTTCTTATGTTTTGCAATATCATTTTGTATAGGCAACAGTTACCTTTTCCGGAAAGACATATTTTCTTGTAATTTAGGTGCTTCGAGCAACAACAAAAGTAATAATGTGACTTTAACTATGAAATAGTCGTTCTTGCATTGTTATCTGCATTAGGGCATTGTTCTCATGAATTCTATATATTTAATATTTGGTCTTAGATTACCAACATAAATTTTAATTAGCGATTCCTTACTGTTCAGCATTCTTGAAGATGCTTGTCATTTAAAGAAATGCTTCCATTACATGCAAAGCAAATCTCAGGAAGAAATTAACCGTCAAAAACCTAATACTGTTCCAATATTTCACACCACTCGCGTTGGAACGGCAGTTTAAAGCATCATCTGAAGCAATATTATCATGGCCTGCCGCAAGGCGTATAAATCACTTCAGAATTACAAGCATACTGATGCGCGACGGCATGCAAATACTGATTGGTCTTTTATGAAGTATTCAAAATTATACTTTTCTTGATCAATAATGAGGAGTTAATAAGCTGAAATCTGAAAAATACATTTAAAAATAGCTTACTGATATTTTAAAGTGGTCTAAGTAAAACCGATTGTCGTAAAAACTTTCATTAGAGTTGCATGTTTTGTAAATATTTTGATATCAATTATCTACTGTAGTAATGTTTGGTTCAACTCGTCTTTCAGTGGCCCGAAATTAAGGCACCAAATTTACAAGGCAGCTTGGGAGACTACGTCTTTCTATGGTGATCCGACGTGTTTTTCAATATTAAAGGTGCTGTACCAACTCAACGAGGCAGAAAGCGTTTGGATAACATGGATTCGGCGAGAAAAAGAAATATTAAATGTCCATTAGGGGTAAAGTGTACATGGACTTAAAAATTAAACCATGATAAGGTAAGGTAAGAGGACACATATCGCTAAACGTTGGATACTAAATGTAAACGTAGGCGCGTCTATTTACTTGCAACGAGTTCTTGGCAACCAAACAGTGCATGTATATATTTGGGGAAATCCGAATCCTAGTTTATTTTCGTACTTTCAGTTGAATTTTGTCTTGCTATAGTTCTGTTATCAAATATTCATGCAGATAATATTGCTAAGTTAACTTAAAAACAGCAGCCTCAAAACTATTAAGAAAACATGGCAACCTACATGACACTCCAATGTTATCAATTTCAGATATTAAACAATCATGAAACAAGGAGAACATGAAGTTCAAAATAAAGTTTTGAAAAATGGACGTGTCTTATAGTGTGTCTAATTTGCATATATTTGCATAGTAACTAAATCTTAGATTTCTCATAATAACTCTGCTAATCTTTATCTTATTTAGAAAAATCTTCCAACAGTGTGTTCGTATTAACAAGCTCTTTGAATTCATGCTGAACTACATTTTTGACTTGCTTTGACATTTAATGAGGAAGTAATTTTTTTTATTGATTTTTACAATATTTTCTTGACTGTATGACTGTCAAGTGTGTGCCAAATGTGCTGAATGAATGTATCATTATTTATATTATTATTATTATTATTATTATTAGTAGTAGTTGTAGTAGTAGTATTTTTATCATTATTATTATTAGTTTTTCAAGGAAAATCTGTTTACTAGAAGAGCAATGTCGTATGTCGGGTGGGCGGTATGACGGCGGGCAGGCGTCAAACATTGGTTTCCAGTTATGTAGGTAGCTTGCATGGTAAAAACCAGTTTCTGCACAACAATTTGATATGAGCATGATAGTTTGTGATTTTATTTCGCATATAACTTATATGAAGACAACCGATGTACTTGCTATGTTGACTAACACTTGACGTTACAGTAAATATAGAACTTTTATATACCTAGCCTTTGCAACCACTGTAGACCCTGGTCATCCAATAATCAACTATGATCTGGCTTTACACTCTTGACGTGATTCTATTTCTATTTGGTGTTCTGTATCTTGAAGCAAAGCCTTAAGTACACCTGCATGTTTATACAAATTTGTATCAGTCATACATGTATTATACTACTCTCATTCATATTCATGTTGTACCCGTTACCTTCTTGCATTGACAACAACCACTTAGAGTAAATTTTTATTCACTGACTGGTAAAATTGTGAAAACCAGGTTTCATTGCAATGTAATTTTCTTTGTTATTTTTATTATTATTATTATCTAAGTAAGAGTAAGATGTCATGAGAATTATCATATGAAAATATAAATTTAATATAGATATAAAGTTGTAAAAAAGCGGGAAGCCGGACACTGAAATCTGAAAGTTAATTCCCTATGATATTAGAGCATTTGTCCCCAATGTTGTTAAGATTGTTTTCCAGAACTTTCATTGTTGATAACTGTCACAGTGCATCACATATCTGTTAACAGAATAGATTTTATAAGTGAAGTCAAACGAAGAATAATAGTGTAATCAACTTATTGACCGTCGGCAGTTTAAAGACATATCATTCAGTTGAGATTTACATTAATGCACCACTTACGAGCTGTCAAGACCTCTGTCATATTTTCTATAGACTTATGGCAAAAAATAAGTCACTTAAAACAAACAATATGTTCTGAACTTAATGTTTGTTTTACGCATTCCTCGCTGTCAAGATTAAGTTGTGCATAAAGTCTTGGTACTTTGTGGATTCAAGTTGTATGAATATCACACAATTAGCTAAGATGTATAGATATGACATTGGGGAGTAAAATAATGGCAGTAAAATACATTATTTTCTCGAGTGCTTAAATGTTATTAAAATCTTAGGAATCAGAAGTGCTATTACGGGTAACGCCATCCATAGAAGTTTGTAGGGCGCGATTGGTCGCAATGAAGACCATTTTATTGCATGCACGTGTCAACTTAAAATCCAAATGTAAGGAAAAGGGTTTAAATTAGGTCAATATCAGATACCGTCAACTCGCCGTAAACGTAAATTACTTCAAAATGTTCATGTTGCGGCACATATTTGACAACTACAACAAGCAATCTCGGAGACTACGATCACTAGCTGTCATTTTGATACATGATACAACATGTGGTATCCCCTGGTTACCCCTAGAAAGAGGCCTCATCTGCTCCTTATGATGCAGCACTTTTAATATAAATTTACAAATTTGTCAGTTTGGTGGCTATCATGACAACAAACTAGAATATCCACCGGTGTGCAGTACTGCCACGTATAGCTGTAAATATTTAATTCGTTATAATGTGTACTTAACACCTTCATTTGAGATGTAGAACTAAAATAAATCTCCATATTTGTAGTATTGGAGTTTTGCTGCTCTTAAACTGAACATTTAGGGTCTTAACCGAACAATTTACAACACAAATATTACAAATTTGAGTAAAAGTTTTCTCCGTGCTGAAATGATATTCCATACATTCTCACCAAATTTGCCGCCATCTTGGCGGCCATTTTGAATAGCGACAGCTTTGGCAACTGCAACATCAGGTTTTGAATTCCTTTGAGTCTAACAAACATTTTTATTCAGAATACCCTTTGTTTACAGACTCAGCCTGGTTAATGCCATAAGGAGAACTTTCTAGGTTCTTTTGGAGCACTATAAAGCAATGCATTTATAGATATGATTAGATGGATAAAACTAGCACTCATATCTTTATTGATTAGATGTTTTGTCTTAATCACAAAGGATATATGATGTGCTCAAACTTCTTCCATGCTTAAACCACAGCATTCTGTAGCTGCTTTTCGGTTTAAACGACTTCTAAAATCGTTAACAACTTAGGCTTGTTTGTAGGAATTTACAGCCTTTGACGCTAGGTGCTTTTTATGAACATTTCTTTAGACACTGCCTTTAAAGTGTTCAAATTACACGTATTTGGAATAATAATTTGGACAGAATAATGATTAACGACCATAAAATGAAGATTTCATCTTAAATTTATGAGACAGAAGAAAAGAGTCTAGAATTTATGATTGGTGAAAAAAGTTAACACTTCTCGACGACTTCCGTGTTCTTCTTCATCCATTAAATGCGGAAAGTATGGAAGTTTTAAGTCTAACCTAGCTTGTACCACTGTGTGACTATGCCTAAGAAATCTCAGATTTTAAAAACATAGCAGGATAAAGCCTGAGGTTGAATGCTATATTGTAACTGATTACTTTGTATCCGATCTCATGACTGTTTTTTAATTAACGATAAAATATAGGGACACGTTCATTATTTCTTAAGTAAGCATTTATCAAATAAAAGTAAACGTAAGAAATATAACGAAAACATTTCTTAAAACGGAAAAATAGAATGGTAAACGTTCAAATATTAAAGATCTTTTTTATCTTGACCCAGAGTTTTTAAAATACTTGCAAAGTTTGATTACAAGAATTCATTTTCAGTGTTAAGATTTTTTCATCCGATAACCAAAAAAAAAATTTGCATCCATCAATATTAACATAGTGATCAAGTTTAGAAAAAGTTAAAGTGTTTCTTTAGGTAAAAGTTGATTGACAGACAACTGTTGTCAAAACATGTTGTCAAGTTAGTAAATTCTAAGATTGAGCGAAAGGTTAAGCTATAAGTTACATTATCTTTGGTAGAATAAAGCTACACATGGATTATACCTTATAATTTGTACGCATTGTCCACAACATATATTTTATTTTAACAAAATATTTTTTTCCCACAAAGGTGCAAGATCCCGTCAATATTCATATGGGAACGTTCTTACCAGGCAGAGAGTAATGCAAATTGAGTGTTGCGTAAACATGATCTGTTTTGTCTGTCTTGTCTGTGACAATTGTCGTTTATTTGTTTTATCTGCTTCCCCAGTGTACCAGACTACATTTTTTCATGTGCGGAAGAAGTGTCCTGCTTTTATCTAATTTGATCCCTTGGGAATTCCCCTTTGCCCTTTAAGAATAAACTAAGTCTACTGATAAAAACGGCACCATCATAATTAATCTTTTGGCGAGATTAAAGGAATCTGTGATGATATATATTAGCTACACTTTGCGTTATAAATAGAGTTTGCAAGCGGTCACCTGACTGAAAGCTTGCATATGGGTAATGTCATGAGAAGTTAGTAGACTAGCGTTACTACGCTCAGTTTCAGTTAAGAATAGATACAGATTGTTAGCACTGGGTGAAGAACCAATAAATGCTAATCTGATCAGGAAATATCAGAAAATATAAAAAACAAACAAACAAACATTATCGTATTCTACTACATGTACTATAAAAACTTGGCTCTCATATTTTTTTATTTAAAAGAAACTCTCATCATTTATGTAATAATTCAAGATAAACATTTTGAACACTTTTGTAATAACGGAGGACATTTCGATGACTGTCAACTGTCAATCATGGTATAATAATTTGCTACTATTATCCTGTTCTGAGGAAAAGTTAAACAACAATAGCGAGTTCTTACTAACACGTTCGCAACGACATTTGCCGCTGTATTATAACTAAATAACTCAACGCACAAACACAATTTACAGAATGTTGTTGATCTGTACTTACAAAAAAAGCAGACAGTAAAACAGCCAAGTATGTTTACCCGAGAGCAGAGCCAAATATCAATAAATCATGGAACACCTTTTTCTTGTCAACGATCCTGACGCAAGGGTAATCCATACACAGAAATGTGAAGTTGCGAAGTTGCGAAAGTGAGCTTTTAAAGGTCTTTGAGGAAATTTACAGGAACGAACAAACACATTTAGATTAAATTTATGATAGCCTCAAAAGCAAAGGTGGGATTTTTATGGATTCTGTATTTGTAAAGTCTCTCTTTTAAAACTTACTGTCATACATAATATATAAATTCGTTGTTTTACGATGAGATACTTCGTCCAAACTGTCAGACAAATTAGCCATTTCCTTGCTTTGAAGTACACATTTTTATCCTCCTTTGTGCTAAATGTTTCAGTGTTAAGCAAGGTTTAATACTACGAACATATTTCATTTGCAGAAAACTAATTCTCACTTTAGAGAATTTTGTAACAGTTGAAAAGTTTTATAAAATATAAATGTTCTATTAAAGAAAGATATAAAATAATATGCAGGTGTTCTTTTACGTTTTTTATTCTGACTAAACCGTTTAACTGTAAAACTCGCTTAAATAAGTGTTTCTTTTTTTATTGAAATATAAGCGACTAAAATGAATACGAGTTGTTTGCTTGTTTAAGGAAGAGAAATAATGTTCACTTTTCTTAGACTGTAACAAAAGTAAACTAGAACTTTTACTGAAGGTGATGAATACCCTCGTACACAATGACACAGTAATTTTATGTAACATTTGATGATTTTATTATTAGACCTGTATAGCTTTAGGCATGGTACTTATCACTTCTGTGAAATATCATTAAATTCTGAGCAGGGGTTTTGGAGATTTAGCGTCCACAAGATGCTACTATCTCAAGCTCCTATGACCTTTGACCAAATGACCCGAAACATGGACGATGCACAACTAGGCATAGTATTCTGACCAGGTGTATCGGAGATTTAGCGTCCACAAGATTTAACTATCTCGAGTCCCTGTGACCTTGACATTTGACCTAGTGACCCGAAACATGGATCATGTACAACTAAGCATGGTATATTTATCGCTCCTGTGAAGTACCATTAAATTCTGACATGGGGTTTTGGAGATTACGTGTTCTCAAGTTTCCGTCTACAGACAGACGGACGGACGGACGGACGAGCTTTATCCAGTTTACCCCCGCCCCCCTTATACTTTGTGTCCGAGGGATATAATTACACATTAATGAATAATTTATTTACAAATCTCAATACTTTTGTATTACATTGACAATGTACTTACCACCATAAATTTTAAATGTAAGCACTGTTGAATAACACATAAAGTATTAAACATTCTTTTAAAAAGCATAAGTAAAATTTAGATTTCTTATTCTTTATCATTTTTCTTTTCAAATAAAAAGTTTTTTGACTCTTTTAAAGTGACATTTACGCATCTAACTGCACTTAGTGCATTTTGGTGACAGTTTTATAAAACAATTTTCGGTTGCTGTGCATTTAAATGTGTTAAACTAATGACAATGCCGCATTAGTATTTGAAGTTGGTGCTTTAGAAATAAATAAAATGGACTAATAAAATAATAGTTCCTTCCTTGGCAGTGATCTCCCTTGTGTTATTATTGTTGTTGCCGGTAGAGATTTTGGCAGTGTAAGGGAAGCAACTCCTGTATGCAGTTGTTTATTTCTTAAATTGACTCTCCCATTCAAAATAGGAAAAGTAATATTTGGAAAGTTATTATTTCGTACTGGTAGCAGGAGGAGTTAGTTGTATTGGTTCAAAAGCTATTATTTCCTCTACCCTTTTACACACACCTATTTCAGCTGGAGTTTTACTTGAAAATAAATGCGCATAATGTCATCACTTTAATTATGTACACCGTCATTTATCAACGTCACCTACTATTATATAGTAGCAATGCAATAGCGGCCACTCAAAAAGTGATTGTTATTAAATTATCGATGAATATTTGAAGTTATTGAGCCGACATAAACAGATATTTTAAAAGTACAAGAAAACGTAAGACCAATTAATCGCACTTTGCCCGGTGTGTGAGTAATTAAGTAATTTATTATGCATGTGTAATGTACATAACTTGAAATGTACTAATAAATTTTAATCGCTGTGACATATGTGAGAGCATCAGTAATATTTATACACTAGCACGTTTACAAAAAGGAGTGGTAGTATTAAATTGAGATAGACTCACTTACCAGCAGCTTTTGTTTCTGTTTCCATCATTATTTTTGTGATAAAAGCTTTATAACAAT
Organism: Saxidomus purpurata; assembly: GCA_022818135.1. Taxonomy (NCBI): domain Eukaryota; kingdom Metazoa; phylum Mollusca; class Bivalvia; order Venerida; family Veneridae; genus Saxidomus; species Saxidomus purpurata. Next base: position 17,643,952 of record JAFMSR010000014.1, read on the forward strand.
GTAACCTGCAATGATAATAATCGAATAATTTGAATTAGTCATTCAAATATGTGTCCAAACAATGTGTTGAATGTGTTTTATTTCGAATAATAGAATTAAGAGAAAAGCTTTCTAAAAAGTTAATTAAGAAAATGTTGCCTACTTGAAACCATTTCGTTCTTATTGATAAACCTGCTTGTAACATAATTTTAAACAAATGTTGTACACACCAAATCCATATATATCAGCAAAAACATGTTCATAACGTCTTGAGTACAACGTTATGCACAGTTTAACACAATTTATTGAAGTACAGGATCCCTTATAAAATGCATACCATCTGATGAATTCACATCTATGAAAGAGAAAGTAATACATCTGGAGAAACTGAAACAATGTCTAAATTATATACTGAAATGAAATGTAATTTATATAACCTTCACACATTATTAGAATAAAACATTCATGCGTTCATGCAATAAGGAACTCAATTTTAGATCATATAATTATTCGGTCTTTATTGTTAAACGGTCTTCCAATTATACCATTCTGCATCATTAGCATGAAAGAAACACAGTGTGCGATACTAGGGGAGGATGGTCATGTATGTATTGAAGCGATGACTGTTCACTTGCTTTGAACATAACTGATTGGTCTGACTAACTTACGTCATTTTGTAACAGTGTTTACACTGTCTAACTAACAATTGAGATTTTGATGTGCGCTATAATAGATTTGAATTACCGTTACAAACATGAATTACTGACTCAGAGATCATAGAATTATACCATGGGCTATGTATTAACAGTGGGTATTTTTTGTCACCAATAGGTGTCGTGCTGGCTTTTTTTGTTGTAAAACAACAGTTTTAATGATATTGCTAAAAATATATATTGCTTCCTGACCATGTTGTTAGTGAAGATGCGGAAAAATATGAAGAATGGTATATTTCAACATTGTTTAAGATTCAAAAGAACGCAGTTCTATCATTATTTTATATATGATTATTTAAACTGATCACGGGAGGGACTTCGAGCGAACTGTCAATAAATGAAGAGACATCTTAATATGTTCATGGGCAACATCCACAAACAGCAGGCAACAAGAATTTCCCAAGCTAGATTGAAATGAACAACTCTATTAAAGTGGTGTATATTTCCTTTAGCTATCGAAAACTTTGATAGTGTCTTCTATGTGAATATAAAAAGCATTGTAAGTCAATGACATAAAATATTAAGCTTTGTTTTTGTTTAGACGTTTTTCGCAACAATTAATATTCTAAATCATTGTGTGTGGAGGATAGGTAATTTCCTGTTCTAGAAGCATTTTACAATGCTTAAGTGTGTTTGTTTGCTGTATGTTATACCTATGCCACATTTCATCACCCTCCTGAGATGTTAAACAAATAAAGTTGTTTATACGCTTGAATAATGTCCAAATTAAGAATGAAATATTTAATGTGTTAATCTTTTAAAAACTTATAAAAATAAAATGTTAACGACCTAGCGTTGACGGTAGAATTTTAGAAACTTTGCTGTACTGTGATTCCTATGAACATTTCTTTCGGTGCTGCCTTTTAAAGTTTACCTATGACATGTATTAGGAATGTAGATAAAGACAGAGATGTGTTTAACGACCATAAAATAGTGATTTAAATTAAAATTAAGGATGACGCAAATTGTCTAAAATTTATTATTTGTGAAGGAAGTCAAATGCCACTAATTAGCTGTGTTCTTCTCATTTTATCATTAAAGCAACTGCACTCCAGATGGACAAGTTACGCTAAAAAAAGAAAATTTTCAATTTCAAGAAAACAATTGTCATTACTGTATCAGGGGCATTGTATTATGATAACGTGACAAGTTTTCTAACAAAAGAAACAATTAAAATGTGTTGTTTTGCTTACTTTTATTGTAGAAAATATCACCCCGTGACTAACGGGGTGGGCTCTTTGGTATATCAATATTTTTAACTCGCATCAAATCAGCTGACTCCGTAGTGTAGTAGGTTAAGCCGCTGTAAATTTTTTGTAAGCGCAAAGATCCGAGTTCAAAACCTGGCTCGGGTAAATTTTTTTTTCTACCTTTATTTTTAGCTCTTACACAAAGAAAATAATCTTGATGCTGACAAATTGAATATATATTGATTTTACAAAAAAAATAAAATTTACTAAGAATTTGGAGTGCAGTCGCTTTAATGCTTAAATATGGAAAGTTTAAAACTTTTTTCCGATTTCTGAGCAAGTGATTTTGTCTTTGCGGCCAGTGCAGGTCATAATTATAAGGCATATCTGTGCATAATTATTTCAATCGCCATTCAAACAGTTACAGTTACAATGGAAAACCCTTAAAACTATTGCAGGCAATATGTTAATAGGAAGTTTGGTGGGTCTTTTTCTATAAATAGCAGGGTAATGGTAAGGCGAAGCCAATATAGTTATAGATACTGCAATACGATGTACATATTTATTAATGAAGTTTGATGTCAAATATGAATCTGTTAGGCTTTCATGCTGTATAATTCGTACGAACAATTCTAACTACATAATATTTCAACACAAGAAGGATGATGAAAAAAATGCGATTCAATGTTTTCAGTTATGCCAAGTCTGTTCTAAATTTCATTTTTACACGATCAAAAGAACGTTATCGTATGATGTTAATCCTATAGACATGTTTTATCACATTTCCTAGAATTAAGGTGCGACTAGGTGTTGTATAGAGATATGAGACACTGGCTTAAGTACAAAGATAAAAACAAATTGCACGACGTTAAATGTTAAATATGTGGCCAATGCACTAGACACATTTATGAATTCAGTTGGCGCCAATGCTTAGATACTCGTGATCACATGGTTTACATGCTATGACCTAATTTAGATAAATCCCAATGTTTATTTTAACAATACTTACAAAGTTTCCCACATATTGTTTCAAACAAGAGCCGCTAGTCTTCAAGTGTAAACATTTCTTTAGGTCAATGCACACAATTCTACCTGAAATAATCAATTTTCTATCCAATCGAAACAGTCATTAATCTCCGTATCGTGACCAATTTTTTAAATACATGTAGTTTAATCTAAACAGTTGGTCTCAAGGGTTTTAACTAAAATATTTATTGACGGACGGACGACTTACAAAATGTTGTCTGAGGTTAATGCAAATGAAACAAAGGTAAGCCCGATATTTTGTTGCTCAGATGTAAGCAAAACGTGATTTGCGTGTATTTTGTCATCAAAAGATACTATGTAGTTTACTTGAAACATATTCAATCATTACAAATGCATTTGACTTTTAAGATGCAAAACGCCAGAAGATTAATGTGAAAATGTTCTGACCAGGCAAGAAATGATGCTTAACGATCTTTCATATCTTCATTATCCGTTTCAATTGCTCAATTATTTGTTTTTTTTCTGCGCAGTGACATTAGAATTCGAATTTTCATGTGAAGGACATTTTCCTTATTTTACCAGGGATATACAATTGATGTTGAGAAAATAGTTATGATTTCACATTTGTAACTAGAATTGTCAAATTTTACCATAAGCTAAAATGCTTTACGGTCAATATCATTTCAATATCTATTTGCAATTACCAGCTAAAGAAAGCGTAGCAGGAACATTTCAATAAAAAAAAATAAAAAATAAATAACATGTACGTTTATATGTATCTGTAAAGACAATTGAAATGAAATGTGAGATATGTGGCCACAGGGTCCGGTCAAGCAAACATATCCACAGTAGCGGTCTTTGTCAGCGATAGACTTGTTTTTTTTTTATAATCAACTATGACATAGCTACTGTTACAGTAGATAAATGTTGATAAAACATAGTGCACATCAAGAGTTGAGGTCTTATTTGAAAAAGTAAGCAAATTGATATTTGCTTATTTAGTATTAATACACACTTTAAACAAATATGGTGGTTTGTACATAATCAATGCAATATCATAAAGGTATGCATTGTACTTTTTATTATTTAAAAATAAATAACTCAAACAAGTAACTTTTTTGCTAACGTCTGAAAAAATTGTACAATATTTCGGTCTCAAACAATCATCTATTTATTATAAGTAAAAGATGCACGTTTTACTTTATTTATTACAATTATGCTCAATATCCATGTGAAATCATATTTCAAAAATTGGAGTTAATGCGTCCTTACAATAAAAACTTTCGTTGTTTGAGGATAAACTCATTCTTCTAAAACTATCTCTTCAAATCAATAAAACCTTTAAGATGACACTTGCCGTATGTGCCTCATTACCTCCCGTACTCTCTTCTGGTAATGTGACTTACATACTGCCTTTTATAGGTTTGCATTCATGCACTTTGCATGTATGACCTAACCTAAATATGAAGACATCAAATTAATCCTAAGATGCCTAACAAGAAAGAGACTTTATCACCAATCATCAAATGCCTCGTTATCGTTTATGATAGACGGGAGCGTGTTCACTACACACAACGTTGTCAAAAATGTACATTAAAATGTCTTTAACGAAACAAACCCATTAGTTTATATTTATGACAGTCTCCGAAGAAAAAGCGAGACTTTCTTTTATGCCATAAGTGTAAGTGTAATCTGGGTCATGGTACATGTATACAGTATGATGTGACGAATAATATAGTTCTCCTCAATTTTAAAGTAAGTTAATTCTTCCGACTTGTCATACGAACTATCAGGCGTGAAACTTGTACATGTAGTGAACGCAAAATACCGATTACCTTGGGTACAGCTTTTTCTATACTTTGTGTTGTCAATGCGTTGGTCTTGGTGGTTTGGACAATAAAAGTTAGAGTAAATGTTTTGGTTTGGACTTTGTAGGTACTTGTAGTGCTTTTTGGCATTACATTGGCGGAAAATGACAAAACAAATGTATTCCAGACACCCATCTTTCCTATATTTCAATACACAGAATGGTTTTACATATTTACGTACCAAAATGGCACGTGTAAGCATACATTAATATATAATATGCAAAATTCGTAACCCGCCTATAAACATGACACATTATAAACTTTTTACATTGTTATACAAGTATGCTTAAGGTATCTTTATTCATTAAATATCTTTTGTTATTTCTCATAGTGTAGAAAAAATCTTGTCCACAAAGTAAATATATCATATTTAACAATACATTTGTCTTCCTGTGTAAGAATGAGCACGGCGATTATAATTAGATTTTGTGTCAAGATAATGTAAGTTATGCCTCTTGTATTTCTAAATGATCGTTATCAACATGTTTTTATAGAAAATGTGACGTGAACCGCATTCAGTTATTTTTTATTATGAAAATAAATATTTTGATAAAAAGGGGATATTATGCGCCAATATTGAACTGGCACTCATGAATATTTCGTATGTGGTCGGTATGTGGTCGGTCATCTTCGGATAAAAATATAACAAATGATTGATATAAAATATCAATTTCGTAGTGTACCAGATATCGCATTCCGCAATGGTGTAGTGGATAAGGCATTTGACTACCAATCTAGCGTATGCAGGTTCGAGTCATGCTTGATTTTTTATATTACCTTTTTTTTAATCGTTTCGTTGCATTAAATGTATTCACTATAGTCTTTGTTCAGCACGGGGTTTCAAGATTTTTTAATGATTATTTGAGCATTCTTTCTCCGTCGTCCTGCATACATTTGTATTTAGAACTGAAAATGCCGACGAGCAAATCATCTTGAAAAACAGATGCGATCTAAAGATAAGATAGCCTCGGCTAATATATCGAAGAACTTCGAAGAAAATGCCATGAATATCAATAGTAAGTATAAGTACATAAAAAATAAATACAGAAAACAAAGCAAAGTTAACCAACAATCACAGAATATATAAAAGCAAAAATGGTGCTTAAGACAGTGTCACAAATTAAATAGAAATAGCCATTCTCTTAAAAAAAAATAAAAGTATATTTGCAGGATTCGAACCCATGAAACCTTGTATACAAGTAAGGCATCTTACCATTACGCCACTGTCTCTGCGGTGTGAACCTTAGTCGGTCAAATGTATTTGTTCGATATGGTAATCAATTAAAACAACGAAAACACACCCGATCATAACCGAAGATATTGGAGAAGATTAATGAGTGCCAGGTAAATATTGTCGCACAATAGCTTCGGTGTAAGTTCTGTTTTCTTAAGTTACCTTTATAACGTATTTTTATATCAGGAAAGCTTTTAGGAAACAAAATAATATTGCACCAAAACCCGTGTTGAAAAGAACTTTATTCCGTGCAATTATACAGTATAAAAACGCTACTTTGACACTTACATGAGTAATAAAAGATATTTACTATAAGTTATTTTCACAACAATTAGTCTTAACGACTTTGTAGCAGGTAATTTTGCCTTAAAGCTTTTAACAGATGTATAATGATTGAAGTTATGCACGAAGAAGTAGCAGGTTGTCAGCACGACATTCTTATTTAAATACAACGTGTCATTAAACGTGCCTGTTGTTATGTGAATTTCCTTGTAATTCGCATAAGTGGTCCACTATATCTAAAACGGGTTTGGAAACTGTTATATACAAGTGAAGTAGTGAGGAGTTCTTTGCACAAACATTATGAAATGAATGAAAATCTAAGATAGTAAGATTAATAAAATCACCAGATGAAGTAAGATTAAGAATGAGTTAACATCACTTTCAATGTGTGGCTTTAAATGTCAAAAGGTTGATATTTTTTTCTTTTTTATCAATTCTAACGTAAAATGGTCGAATATGGCACTTTAGAGGTTTAAAAATGATTTTTATTGTTTCGTAAGTATTTAACGCAGTTATAGGTCAAACATACTGGTATCTCCCTGTCGCTATGTTGCATATGTTATCATTGTACAGTAACTACTCGGTTCTTTTTAAACACGAAAGTGGAGTGGATCATCAGTTACAGTCATTCGTCTTGTTTAAACTAAACAGATATAAAATTTCTGTTACAGAAGATTTAATGTGAAACTTTGAAGCCGTCTCTTAAAAAGCAAAAATTAAATTAAAAATGAGTGAGGACTCGGTAATAACTTTCTTAAGAGACAGCTCTAAAGCAGGATATATTACTTTGTTATATATGTATTCTTGTTGTAATTTAATATAAAACCGGAATATATATTATGTTGAAAATGTTATAAATATTGTATGCGTGCAATTTTATGTAAATATTGAACTAACTGTCAACTTATAGTCAACTAACTGTGCAATGTAAGATATAGTTTTGAATAAAGTAACTTTTGCTACTGTGATTAAGATTTACCTGCGCATGCGTAGTCTGTAGTAAATTCTAAATTAGCCATAACAACGGCTGTTTTATGCTAAAACTAATCAATATTATATCATCTAATGCCTCGCAAGTCCATAAGTATTTTATTCTGTGCATAATGTTTATTTGATGCACGAAGAACAATTGTTTGGTATTTCATTGATAAAATGCTGAAAGCTACGATGCAAATCGTCCGTGTTTTACGTCATATTTATGAGAAAACCCAAAAATTCACAAAATATGAATATATATTTTGCTTCGCTAATCGCGCACTGGACGACACGGTGACACGTACAGTTTCAGTATTAAATTTAAATGTGAAGGTAATCCATGTCCTATTTGAATGTCTTTTGGGTAATTACGCAAAAGTACAAATGGAAAAAGCTTCGGTATGGAGGACAAAGTGCTGCTGTTAACATTGAACTTACTATTGCTGCTAAAACAATTTACTTTAATCATACCAGTGTGAAATAAATGTAAATATCTTCCATTAAAATTAATCGTCAGGCCCAATTCCGTTAGTTGCATTCTCTTGTTTAAGGTGAATCATAATAAGAAACACTTACAAGCAATACATATATGAAGGCGGCAGTAAGTTTTTCGTATCCAGGTATAAATTTGTTGGAAGATAGTATTTCATAGTCTTTTCAGAACTCTCTTTAAAGTTCCGAATCAAAATGTCTAAACAGAATATGATTGTTTTACGTTGTCTCAACTGTCCCCGATATTCAGCCTATCTACATTCATTATTCATAATGAACTGAACAAAATATATACTATACAAAATAAAAAAAAATCCGCTCAGTTTGCTTGGACATTGCTGGATGAAAACAAAACGGTGGAATCATTGTTGTTTATGCGTTTAAAGAGGGTTTCATGATGCATCGTTTGGTGAAAAAATGATGGTCAAAGGTTAACAGAATATGGGGGAATTTTTGACCAAGTTAGGTAGGGGTTTAAAACAAAAATAACACTTTATAACGGGTATGACCACCTCTTATTAGGACTTTTAGCGGACCAGTCATCAATGAAATTAATGTTATTTGTTATAAGAAAATTTACAGTGTCTATAGCTGTATGAGATGTGGCATTATCATGCTGAAAAATCAAGATATTGGTTATGGAACAGATAAATGATTTTTCATTGATGATTGGCCTGCTAAAGTCCTGATCTCAACCCAATCGAGCACGTCTGTGATATTCTGGACAGAGGAGTGAGGCGTCGTCTCAACCAACCTGCTAACGTCAAGAACTTCGTCAAGCGCTCATTCAGGAATGGAACAATATTCCACAGGCAGAAATCAACACTTTAGTCAATTCTATGCGCCGGTGATACACTGTAGTGGTGGTCATACCCGTTATCAAGTGGTCTCTTTGTTTTAGTCCCTAACTTATTTGGTCAAAATTCCCCCCTTATTCTGTTAACCTTTGGCCATCATTTTCCTTGAACACTCTTTAAACGCATTATAACAATAATTCAACCGCTCTGTTTTCATCCAGCAATTTCAAAACAAACTTAGCGACAGTTTCTTATTTTGTATAGTATATTAATGTTTCATGAATAGAGAAATTACATCACATGAATATTTTTAATACTTAATGTATTTTATAAATTGATTGGTCCGGGATAATAAGTTTCTATTACATGTACATTAGTAATTATGTTTTTATTAAATATGTTTATTTGAGGTATGTCAGTTAAAACCACAGCAAAAGAAGTAAACACAAATATATGCGAAATATATACATTACACATATCTATAGGGGCGGTCACATATTCACTTGTTGTTCACATATTATTCTTGTGTAAGAGTGGACACAGTAGAGGTCATGGGACAGTTGGAAGTTATCTTACAGATTTATCAAAAAATTACAGTTAATATTTTTAAATGCAGTAAATGATTATTACCGAGGTAAATTTGAATAAATGATTTTGTAGACGTAAATTAACAGTTTTAATTTTACTGGTTATATTGAACTTCAATTTTCACTAGTTCGTGAAAATTGAAGCTCACTATACAATTATTTCTTAAATGTTTTAAAATCATTTATTGTGTTTACGTGTCTTACTTGACCATAAGTAGTAAGAAAGAAGTAATAACATAGGTAATGTCTAGGTACATGATAACCTGGGAGTTGTCTGCTTTAGTTCCTCACAAAATACATTATTAAGTAATAATAAAGATTCAGTACATAATCACAAAGTATCATAAACAACACTGAAATGTTTGTCACATTAGGGTCGCAGCTACAAATTTCAAACCTAGCAACACATCAAGACAGTAGCTTAAAAATAGGGCGGTGACTGCTGCTATTCAGTTAAAGAGAATCTGTTGTCTGGTATCAAGCAAAACACGCTACATCCTTAAAGTGACCTATCTTGTAAGATGTCCCTTACAATTGAAAGCTAATAGTTTTATTACATTATCTACGAGTTAGATAGAAATAAGTTTAACAAGTAAAAGTAACCGTTTTTTCATCGTCTTAAAACTTCTCGAACTCTTTTCAAAATGAAACACCGATTCATCCCATCAACAAACATTACTCGCTTGAAGTTTTCCTATCTGCACCACAACGTATGTAAACGCTTTTTCTTTAATTTTGATTGTTTTCACCTAAGGTGATCACCTAAGGTGCCCCGAACTGCAGGTCGACATACGTCATCAAAGAAACGACTTCTTTTTCGTCGATTTTGTTTCTTTTTCATTTCCTAAAATGGCAGGTTTTGCTTTACCAGAATGAACGCTCCATAGCTTTACCTAGTTAATAAAAACTACTTGCAAATATACAGCCAAGAAAAGTGTTTGTATTATCTTTACAAGGCTACACACTTTTGTTAACTTTTAAATACTAGCACACTGCATATAAAAGAGCTTCCAGACTTGTAAGGTCGTCTTCCGAAAATTGATTCATAGACGTTTTTCTTGTCAAATATCAATTGAACCTTTACCAATCCTACCATTATCACACTTCCGAATTGTATAATTACCAGAAACATGCAGCACGTTTTCTTTCAGTTGAAATGTAACCTTAAAGTTTAGATAAATAAGTCGTTCTTGTTCTATCTCAATTATCAAGAGAGTTAGGAACAAACACAACACAGCTGTGACAGAGTAATTTTGATGAATCAACACATGGCACCATTACGAAGATTTGTTATTTTTCTAGATGTTTCCGGGAAAATACTCTCTTCCTCAACGTTTCATTAATAAATAGTCAGAAGTAGGGTAGTCGATGTTAAATAGTTATGCCGTCTAGATTATATAAAAAGTATAATGCACCAAGTTTAGCTTGATTTGATGAACTGATATAAATACCTTCAAATGCTCCCTATCCAATTAACAATGATTAAATTTATAAGGAATGCTTAATTATTCGCAGCCCTATAAAGCTAGATTTTGCCCGGAACTGACAGTGTTAATCAAGACGCAAGTTGAATGTCAAGAAATGTTAATAATGAAGTCCTGTCTTGATAAGGCTTCTTTTGATTGAATAGCATCGCAAATATAAAGTTAAATAAACACTATGATCTCAAAATTACTAGTATTAATATAAGTTTATCACAAAATTGTCACTTCTTTTTCCTTGCTATTCATCATTTATGACGGCACCAATAATAATGGAAGATATAATTAATTATCTTATTACATATTTGTCTGCGATAACTCTTTAGAATAGCTCACATTTTGTAATCAGATGGTATGCAGTCCTGGACCCAGTTGAAATTTATTTAACCAACCGTTAAACTAACTTTCGATAAACTTTTAGGGTTGTATTTTAAAAGCTTTAAAGATTTTATTTAAACCAATTCTTTTAGTCTAAAATCTACATAAAATAAAATCAAAATAATTCTCCCGTGATTCCAATTTAACACCTTTGAAAACGCGTGTATAAAAGTCAACACAGTTTATATTTTGATATGCATAACTGACAGATTAAGCACTCTTTGTCGGCAAGATGAAAATGCAACGATTCACAACGGCTCTAACATCGCATTTTGTCTGTTTCGCGCGCGTTCTATAGCTTTCATCATTTGATATCACACAAAAAAGTAAAGATCGTCTTCATGACTAAGATGTCTGTGTTAAGATAAACTGTAAAAAAATCAGTAAAACGTTTGTTTACAAATACTGCTAAAAGGTGATCTAAAGACGTTGAGCTTGAGCTTGTGAGAAAATATGCAAATTCATTCGCGACATGCATTCAGTTACCTCTATAAAATAGTATGTACTAGGTCAGTCTCTTAAGAATCATACATCAAATTACTTGAATTTTCTCTTCATATTATCTTTTGATTAAAGACATATTCAAAAGTCATCTATATTCTGTCATATCTAATTCCTAAGTGTTATGTCCCAATTTACTTAGAAAAGATTATATAGTCTGTGATTAAAGTGTATAATAAAAAATGATAGGAATATAAAGCAATTTACGTATGTCTCCATATATTGGTGTTATTTTCTATAATTCAGAACGTTTCTGTTAAATGTTTGGCCTATCACTTGCCTTACGAATTCAATTTTTTTAATCTTGGTGTGACAGGGTATTAATTACTATTTTCCATAAAAATCTAAAATTACGTTTTGCTATCAAGTGACATTAAAGTAGTTCAAACTTCTACACAAACTTCAAATTGTAACGGAAGATGAGTTTTAAAGGTGACAATCTGATCTAGAGATAATTAGCTCAACGTTTTGAAAAATTTTCATGATGCCTGGGTACCAAATTCAATTGTTATCTATTCAGATTTTGAGTAAATTTTGAGATGATTTTTAGGAGAAAAATATAACATGCCATCTTAAGGATTTCTCATGTTACATATACTCAGCTTTCAAGTTAATAGTTCTTGGCTTTCAAGTGTCTTTCCCTCTGAATACTTTCAGATGCAAATAACATATTTCATTATTTCAAACACAACAAAGAGAGAAAAGCATAAAAAGCCTGAACCTGTTTTCAATCAAATCTCTGAAGAAAAGACCTGACGCCAATTTTCCTATAAGCAGCATGGTCACATTGATTACGGAATCAAATAGTGAATTCTTCGAATAAATGTCATATAAGAAATGATATTTTCTTTGTTGGTATATTCAAATCCTCCTTTTTCATTAACCGTATATTTCGCGAAGTTTTGATATAGTAATAGATGATTTATGTGAGACGGAAAAATAGGAGACAAATCAACAATGATTTTCCACGAATCTTGAACAAATCCTGTGACCAGGAAATAAGATTTTCCCCTGCAAAAGCTAGCGAAAACAGTCAAAGTCTATCTGAAATAATTAAAGCTATTTCATGTCATCAGATTCGTAGTACTTATAAACAATTGTTTCGTGATACAGAAATAAGAAAGCAAATACACAATGTACTTGCATCATTACTAAACAACTTGAATACGTCTAGGCATCCAGCCATCTTTGTAGCGTGTATAGAATGACAGTAAATAGTCTGGGCATTTAACACATTTAGCACCATACTGTTAAAGGTCACCTACTTAATTGTCAAAAAGATCTATTTCAGATTTGCAAAACTACAACTCATTTTCCCCAAATGAGTTGTGTGTTAAGTTTGAGCTATGTTATTGTTCTCTGTCTTCTGTAAGTTGCAGAATGTTCAACTATATATTAGATACGGCAGTGGCAAAAGTGTTCACATAAAACTATGAAAATACGATCACTTAAAAAATAAAGGTCAGAAACGCCCTTTTGCTACTGGACAACTCTTTCGGTGTCTTTCTCTGAGTTTCTCGGTGTTTCCCTCTCTTCGTGTTCATGGTAGTATCAATTCAACTGATTGATTGATATATCAAGAAAGGTCAAAAGGTCTTAGAAAGTGTTCTGGGGGGGCGGGGGGGGGGGTGTTTGTGCTTGTCCTGTGTCCGACATTCCTCGTCATCTTTTTTTAAAAATATCTCGTCTCAAACCACTTTGCCAGTTTCATTCAAACTTCACAGTTATGTTCCTGGTATAGCCCTCTTTTAGAATTATGAAAATAACTTCATTCTATGAAGGACTCTGATTTAATTGTATTTGCTAAACAAAACTAGAACGAAAATAAAACTAAATGGACAAAGAATTTGTAATAAATATGTTTGTATTAACATGATAAGTTTGTTCAAATCATGCCCATAGAGTAGTTCATATAGAGACATTGTTTTACAGATAATTATAAAGGATACATTTCATGACTTTTCTTGACAGAAGATATTGGAATCAATTCAAGACCTGTTCAAAGGGTGACTCTCCACCCTTCCTTTTCAAGCAAGGTTGATTCGTCTGAGACATGGGTTCAAAAGCGGGGCAACTGTGAAGTTCGAATGAAACTGGAAACGTGGTTGGAGACGAAATTTATTTCAAAGGAAAAGAATGACGACGGAAACATGACAGATGACGGGGAAAGGCAGACACAGGGTGATCACAAACGCTCACCAAGAACACTTTGTAAGACCTTTGTCCATTTTTATTAGATTTTCCCTAAGATTTGTTACAGACTATTTCGTTATTTTGATACTTTTAGAAGTAACATTAATCACTCATTTTGACATTTCTTTTTGTAGCCAATGCAATTTGTTTTCTGCCTTCGTGACATTTTCAAAGAAATGGAAATGTCTTTTGTTTACCGAAATGTGAAAGTTTATGAACAACTTTAGACCATGATATACATTACAAATATGTAACTGTAACAGTCAAAATCATGAATGCAAGGCAGACATATTATTACACCAAAAGGGAATTTCAGACGAGACTGTTCTGTTTATTATGGGGATTATGGAAAGTTTATCGTCTTTGATGTACCGAGGTGAAAGTTTATAAACAATTTTATTCAATAATATAAATTACAAATATATTATGTTTACAATACAGAAAATACACATATATTCGCGACAGACACATTTATGCATCAAAACCAACTTTCACGCTAGACTTCTCTGGCATGTTCTTTTAGACACTTATATAACAAATGTATGTTTTTCATAGTTTCATAATACGAAATATAAATGAACAAAATTCCGTCAAAATTGTAAGAATTGTGATTATAAAAACGACGAAAGAGACCATAATTGTAAGAATTGTGATTGAGAACTAAAATAACCACATACATGCACAAGTATATTGCAATATGTGAGTAGGAAAACTACAAGACTACTAAATTAAAAAAAACTCAGTCTAGATAAATTGTATTAATATTGCAAAACCGTTATTGTATTTAAGCAGAAAGAGGCAGTAACTTACAGCTACTTTGGGTTTTATCTTATTACTATAATAGTAAAAGAAGCAGTATTGTGTTGACAAGTAATTTTTAATCAACTTATGTTATTGTATTTGACCATACGAATATATACTGCTTTGCTTAATTTTAACATAAAAAGGCAATTTCAGACGAGACTGATCTGGGTTTTTTGTTGTTATTGTTTTGCGAACAGGAAATCTCTTTAATGTACGGAGATGTGAAAGTTTATTAACAATTTTAAATCAAGTTATAGATTACAAAAACTGTTACAGAAAAACAAATAAATGCGAGACAGACATATTTCGACATCAAAAAAGGCAATTTCAGACGAGACTGCTCTGGTGACTTTTGGGATTTTTTTTAATGTTATTTTAGACTCTTATGTTACATTTTTCATAATTTAGAAATATAAAGAACAATTTACGAAATATCAATGAGGAAAATTCCAACAAAATTGTAAGAATTTTCATTAAGAATACGACGAATGAGACCATTATACATGTACAAATATATTTCAATTATTATGTAAGTAGGAAAAATTGAGTACTAACAAATTAAAAAAATTGCAGGATATCCGTATCTTATTTAAATAAATATGTAGTTTGACAAGTAATTGTGAATCAGTTTATGTTATCTGTTTGGCCATAAGAAGGTACAATACTTTGTTTTATGAAACTCCTTTAAGTCTGAACACAAATGTTGGGAACGAAAATATACTTAAGTCGAACAAAAGTACTTTGGTCTAAAATCTGCTCTGGATTGTTAAAACTATGCTTCAGTGAAAAGGCATACGGCTAAGAAGATAATCGTTAACTGATTATAAAGAAAGCTGTAATGGAATTTTACACGGAGAAGACAATAACCGTCGTGTAAGAAGCCAGTTCTTCATCATTTACTCATAATTTAAAGTCTGTCATCTTTGCCGCAAAAATAACTCAGGGTTGTAGACCAGGTCATTAAAGAGAAATAGGATATTGCAATTTCAACAATTTCTTTTGAAGGATCAAACTTTTGTAAAATTAATAAAAACGCATAACTAAGACAAGAAGTTACAAATACAACAACAGACCTACTAAGATATTTTTCTTCTGCTGAATAAGCTAAAAGGGGCTATGGCTCATTGATGCTGTTAGTTTATAGAAATATATAGGGATGATTATCATGTTGTCTCTATTTCAACACGTTAGCCGGAGTAACTACAACCAATGTGTATCGGAAAATGTCTTATAGATTGGTAAGAAAACTGGCAATTGAATACAAAAACATTCGTAAGTTCATATCAACAATAGTTTACTTTGAAGCAGTTCACACTCTGCTAGCACCGATTATTTTGTATATGTTTGGGTTTAACATTTTGCTTGACCGAACCTTACAATGTAATTTCCTGTCTGGCAGGAGATATCATATAAATATCACAAGCACTTGAGGGTGATAGTAGATATTGTGAACCCGAGAAAAGTAATGTTAACTGAGGCGAAGCCGAGGTACTGAGGTGAAGCCGAGGTTGACATTACTATTCAAGGGTTCACAATATCTGCTATCACCCTCAAGTGCATGTGATATTTATTTTATTATCAAATAATCGTTTTTCATTTCGTTCATCTGGAATCGTGTGTCGTATCGTTCTTATCGCTCATCATTCATGATTCATTCATCAGTTATCGTGCGTGCATCGTGCATTCCTTTTGCGTCAATCGTTCGTGTTTCGTTCGTTCCGTTTGCAAAGTTATACGTGAGTGCCACTGTATAAACTGATTTAGTAAGGTTTTGACTGACCGCGGTCTTCGGTTTCAGTTCACCAAAGCCTTATCGAGACATTCCCGTGTTCATCGAAATTGCATAGGTTATATATTTATGTATTTCATTTAAGGTTTATTTTGTTTTCTTTGTAAGCACGTGAAATGATATTTATGGGTGATAGATTAATACTTACGCACTATAATAATGCATGTTTATACAAAATTGCTGTAATATATTGCACTCATTTACTGATTATTGTAAATAGAACACGGGCTCAACAATTCAGAAAGATATTAAGTTCAACTTGATACTGCAAATGATCATTGAATCGTATATTTCAATGAATAAAATTTCAGAAAATTATGTAGATACTGACAGATTAGAGAATTCCAGCATCTATATCTGTATTTATCAGACAGTCACAATATTCAACCTGTGTTGCAGACAATTCGAAAACACAATAATATTTAGCTTTTTGATTGCCCTACATTTGCCATAGCTAACAATATTAAATCACTACGTTCCATATGACGGACACTGAAGACGATATACATCATGTAACATGTACCGAATAACTAAAACATGTATATGTTATATTTTTACTTATTCAGAAGATTTAGTTGCAGAGAGATCCTAGAGTTGAGACATATAGTTGAAAGAAAAAATATTCCAAAACACAGCACTCACCGATAATAAGACCCATATTGAGAGACGTTAATTCTCCAATTAAGAGAAAAGACGGAAAAGAAGGCACATTCTGCAGTTATATTATCCAATATACTTAACAACTTTAAAAAACGAAACCATTGATTTGACGGGTATTTTGTCGTTATTTTGGGTGTAAAAAGTGTAAAATAAGAAGAGCATACTTTTTGCTTTACCTTGTTTCACTTGAGCAAGATCATTTCAAAATTCAAGCTTCAGTTTATTTGCAAATGTCAACAATTTTGCAAAAACGAGCGATTTTACTCACTGCTTCAACTCTATGACTTACAAAAAGTTGTTAAAGTTGTTAAGTATATGTTTAATTTGACATAACGGCTCCAGCTGTAGTGAAAGCCGAAATCAAGGAATTAAAGCGACAAAAACAGCGTGGCAGATAATATGGAAATATAAGCAATCTCATTGTATATCACGTTGGCTTCAACTAATTTAAAAACGTAACAGAACCGTGCATGAATCAAGTGTTATAACTCTGCCAATGCCGTCTTTTTTTCTGTTGTGTGGTCCATTAGCAAAAATCCAAACCATCGGTGATTGTTTGTAAGACCCTAAAGAAAAAAAATAAATGTAGAGTTTTTAGATGTCAGTCTTACATTGACGTTCGCATTGGCAGTAAACTCAATTCGATAATAGATTTGTAATATAAAAGCTTTCAAGTAGTTTGTATGATTCAACATTCACAACAAATATTCTAACACATAATGAACTTTAGTTCTGACACTGAAGCCATTATAATGATGATGCTTACACATACATTGTAATGAAATAATAACAGTAATAGAATTAATATGCTACTTACATCTCACACCAGTTCAAATGATGTGTCATAATATATTATAATACTGACCGAGTCAAACTATGTCACAGCATGTCCAAATTAATATTTATTTTCGTACAGCATACGCTTACAATTTTATAGTTTTTATAGTTCATAGTTCAGTTTATAGTTCTCCTCCATTTGGGTACTTTTCATCCGACCAGCCGCCAGAGTTTTTTTTTCAAATTGCTGATACATTAGGACAATGCGCATAATATCCACATGTAGTAAGTGAAATAATTAAGTAAATAAATCTATAAAAATCTTTTTAAATGATCAGAGGTAAACATATAACTATCAAAATCGAAAGCTCATCGGCTAAAGCACAGTTGTGAAGGACCTTGAATGGTTTTGGGTGAAAAAAAGGAATGGCGAGATATTTAAAAAACATATATAACAGACTATAAACTATATTAAAACAACATTTTATTGAACTAACATTAACTGAATACACCCAGCACTTCAAAACTTTTAACGTCCAAACTGGTTTCATCTCTGCAAGGCTGTCTATTATCTGCATCAGATGGCTAACTACACGTGCTTAATTAGAAACAAGGATAGGGTAGGCAGAAAGGTCAGAATTACGTCGAAGTTGTATTATGACATATATCTATAGGAAAGCAGTGTACTGTGTATCTATTTGCATTGTGTAAAGGGATGGAGCTTAACCGTGATCAAACTACAATAGACAACATGATTTATCTGCAATAGAGAACAGTAATAATAGCGCAACAGAGCAAATGTACAAATATACATATCAGATAGATTACTGTCGAATCGAATAATAATGTTATTCTCTCAAACAGCACTCTATCTTTTAAATGACACATATTAGAATAATAAACAAACAAATGCTTAGTCGCTTTCAGCTTCTTTGCACTTAATTTGTTTATAATACAAGCACTCTAGCCGATATTTATAGATCATTAATGCAAAACAATCTCTTATAAATTGAAATAACAGCAGACGAGCTACGGTTTCTCTTACCACCATTGAATTCATTTAAATTAAATACTGCTTATAATTTATTTATGTTTAAGGACACTTTAGGAATTGTGTCATCTATATAAAATTATACCCTTCTTGATTCGCTTAAAGATCTAAATTTCGTCAAGGGGAAGTCATCTTGACATAAATTGGGTAAACAGTAATCACTCTTCTTTTTGCTTGGGCGTTTTGTCAATTTTTATTATTTCTTCGGTCGTATTTCTGCAGATACTGGCGGAATTAGTTCCTTTTCTGCGTTTTGTGTGTAGTCTTGATTGACTTAACTATTCTGAATAACTAATTGCATTGAAAACTTAACAATTTCTAAGCAACAGTAAATATTTCAGCTGTCGTATGGAAATTTCTGATATAAAAGCAAGTCATGTGATTGACCTAATGTCATCTTGAGTTGTGCACTTTTTGTTTTAGTAAGACAATTGAATCTGCTGCTCACACGTTTATTACATTTGTTGAGTCATAGAATTTAACAAAGTGTAAACAGTCATCAGCTTTGAAGAACCGCAAAATGTTAATGATTTTTTTCATTATATCGCATTTATCTGTCAGGATGTATGTTTACAATACGTATTTAATTTTTGCAAAAGTTTACCTAACAACTCTCTAGAAAGTAGAAACTACGTACATATATAAAGACAATAAAACTACTTTGTACTACATTGTATATCTTTAAATCTTAGCACGCCAAACATATAGAAGGGGTTCAAGAGTTGTACAGTCGAGATCCGAAAATTGATACACAGAGGTTTTTTCTGAGGTATTGAGATGTCATCGTATTGTCAAATACATGTATCATTAAAACTGCTTCTTATCCTACCATGTTTACTTTACTGGATTGTAGAATTATCAAAAACGTGTAGCACGTTTTATTTCAGTTGAAAAGTTCTGTCTCAATTATTAATATACACTTAGGAACACAAAAATAAAAGCAGTCATGGCACCATTTGAAGATTTGTAATTTTTCTAACATTTCCGGAAAAATCAGTTTCCATAACGTTCTACTTACTAACAGTCGGAAATAAGGTAGTCGGTGCTAAATGATTATGTGGTTGTTTACATTGTATTTGTAAGTATAATATAGCTGATGAATCCATTGAAAAGGGGAATATGTAAAACTAAAATGCACCAAAGTTAGCTTGATTTGATTAATCCGATCAACAAGGATTAACGTGCTAATATTTAAATATGCATGTTTCGGCGCAGCCCTATTAAGGTAGATTCTGCCCGGAATTGCTGGTGCTAATCACGACGCAAGTTAAATGTCAAGAAAAGTTAATAACGAAAGTCTATCTTGATGAGCTTCTTTTGAGTGAATAACATAGCACAAAAAAGATAAACACGGTGACTATTATTGTATGCTAGTTTTCAGGGTTGTTGTGTCGCCCTTTCGGAGAAAAGGCGATACATAGGGATCACTTTGTCCGTCGGTCCCTCCGTCCGTCGTTCCGTCCGTCACACAAACTTAACGTTGGCTATAACTTTGCCTTTTCTGAAGATGTCTTCGTCAAACTTTCAAATTGCATTGCATATGACATAAGGATCATGATGCCGCCAAATTTGATAGAGTTATGCCCCTTTTTGTACTTAGTTTTTTCACAAAATTATTGGTTACTCTGACAAAGCATAAGAGGGCGACACAAGACGTTAGTGTTCTACTGAACACCCATATAGTTTTTTACAAATTGAAAGATTTGTTAAAACAAATTTGTGTATTCAAGGAAACACAAACTAAAATCTACATGAAATAAAAACAAAATAATTCAGGGTATTTTCAATTGAGAAATCCATTTTGCTTACAACTTTAACCAGCTGTTAGATTAACAGCCGATTGAAGTTTCGAACAACTAAGTCCAGGTTTTTAAAACCAGTTATTTTGTACGCTGGTAATATTTTAATTTACGGTAAACTCTTTGTAAACGCTTAAATAAAAGGCATTGATTTGCAACTGAAAGATTTAGCACTCGTTGTCGGCAAGGTGCAAACACAACGATTCACAACGGCTCTAACATCGCGTTTTGTATGTATTACGTGCGCCGCATAGCCAGCCTTCTGTTCTTCCAATATCACACATTAAAATATAGATTGTTTTCATTACAAATCTTTCCGCGTTAAGAAAATCTGTGAAAAAATCAGTCAAACATGTACTGCTTAAACGCTCTCTAAAGCCGTAGTGTTTGTTTCAATATGATTGCATTTGTATTTTCTCTGAGGAGATATACAACTTCTTTCGCGACTTACATTCAGTTACCTCTATAAATTATTATGTAATAGCTCAGTCTCTTTAGAATCATACATCAAATTACTTGAATTTACTCTTCACATTATGTTTTGATCAAAGACATACCCAAGAGTCATCCATATCTATCTGTCAGATTTTCGTTCCTAAGTAATATGCTCCAATTTTCTCAGTAAAGATTAGTGGTCGATGATTAAAGTGCATTATCAACAATGATATGATTATATAGCTTTTAAGGTATGCTTCCACATAAAACAATTATATGTGTTATTTTCTGTAACTTAGAAATTATGGGAAAGTATTGTTTATCGCTTTACTTACAAGTTCAGTTGTGCTTATCCCGGTGTGAAAAGGTTTTACAATGTAATAATTATTTTCCATAAAAAAAACTAAAATTACTTTTCGCTATCAAGTGACATCAAAGTGATCTGAAACTGCTACAAAAAAATCAAATTCAAACGGTTAGTTTTAAAGGTGACCTAGTGATCTTCAACTTAACATTCTGAACAATTATCATGGGTGCCAAATTTAACGCTATATCTAAAATGTGTCATGCCATCGTTCAATTACTAATGTATTTGTGTCAGTATGCATATAACTGCAAAAAAAGTCAATATTTATTTACACTATTTTTGACACTCTCTCTTTGCTAAACACAGAACATGATTGTTGTGGTGTTGAGTACTAGTCTCAAGGCCACAATTCAAATAGTAACGAAAAAAGTAGATTTTAGGGGGAAAAGATAACATGCCATCTTTAAGATTTCTCATAATACATATACTCAGTTTTTTATTTCGTAGTTATTGCCTTCAAAGAATCCTATCAGGAGCTTTAAACGACTAGCTTATAATATATTTCAATATTTTAAAGAAAACAAAACAAAGAGAGAAAAGCACAAACACCTGACAACGATTTCAATCGAATCTCTGAAGAAAAGATCAAACGCCAAATTTCCCATAAGCAGCATGGTCATATTAAATATTCTGCTATCACTATGGAATCAAATAGTGAATTCCTTGAAGTAATGTCGTCTAAGAAATGAGGTTTTCCCTTTGGTATATTCAAATCCTCTGATCTCATCTACTTAGCGTTGTTTCGCTCTAGTAATGGCTGATTTATGTAGGTCGGTAAATAGGAGACAAATAAAGAATGCTTTTCCACGAATGATTTTTAAAATACATATTATAAGTATCAACTTGTTAACAAATCCAGTGATCAGTAATTAGGATTTCCTTTGTCAAATGTTAGTGAAAACTGTCAGGCAAACCTCTCTCCGGAGATAATTAAAACTATTTCATGTCATGAAAGTAGTAGTAAGGATGAATAATTGTTTCCTGAGATAACACCTTAACGTCATACGGATATAACAGGTAATTACATAATGTACAAGCATATTTATTAAACACTTTAACGTCATACGGATATAACAGGTAATTACATAATGTACAATCATACTTATTAAACAACTTGAATACTCCCAGGCTTCCAGTTATCTTAACAGTGTAAAGAATGATAGTAAATAATCTGGGCGTTTAACACATTTAACACCATGATACTGCTAAAGGGTCACCTACATTACTGAAAAACATGTATATTTAAGATTTGCCAAATTACCACTTTATATAAAAACTAAATTTCAGTCTCCAACTTGAGTAATATGCTAAGGACGAGCTATGTAAGCGACCTCTGTATTCAGAATGTTGCATCATGTTGCATCATATTTTGGATACGGTAGTGGCGAAAAAAATGTTCTATATGGTTTAATTTAAGTTAAAAGTATAATAAGCATGCTCACATATAACTATAGGTATACGATCACAAAATATAGGTCAGATATGCCCTATTGCCGCTTGACCTAGTAGTATTCTCTGTCTCTCTGTGTCTGTACGTCTCTCTCTCTCTCTCTCTCTCTCTCTCTCTCTCTCTCTCTCTCTCTCTCTCTCAAGTTTACCAAGTTTGTTCAAATAAAGCCCATAAAATCTGTATAAAGTCATTGTTTCATATATAATTATATAGGATATACATGTATTTTATGAATTTTCCTGTAAGAAACCATTAGTGCCAGGATTGAGGACATATTCCTAGGTTGACTCTCTACCCTACCTAATCAAGCCATGTTGATTCGTCAGAATATGGGTGCAAAGGCGGGGAATCCTTTCTGTACATGGTTATACCATAAACTCTTATCTGAAACCATTTGTCAGATTTCGAAATGATTTCATCGAAACGATTCTTTTGTGACCCTTCACCAATATCATTCAAAATATGTTACTTCATCGGACAATTGAAATTAATCTACTGACTGAATCATGTTTCGTAAAACAAACTCTGTCTGTCAAAATATGACAACCGAATGGGGATGAAAAAGTACAGGTGTTGAAATTGAACTCAGTTGAGCAGTAAGGGGCACCATGACCTCCTTGTCTTTTATTTTTTCAAGTTTTTTTTTCAGAAATGTTACAGTCTTTTACGTTTTTATGATAAGTTTAGAAGTAACATTAATCACTCTGTTTGACATTTCTGTTTGTTGCCAATGCAATAGTTTTGTCTGCTTTCTTATTATATTCAAAGAAATGGAAATGTGTTTTGGGTACCGAGATGTGAAAGTTTATGAGCAACTTTAGACCATGATATACAGTAAAAATATGTAACTGTAACAGACAAAATCGTAAATGCGAGACAGACATATTCCTACATCAAAATGCAATTTCAGACGAGACTGCTCTGTTTATTTCTTTGGATTATTTTTTTGCGAAATGGAAACATCTTTAGAGTATCGAGAAGTGAAAGTTTGTTAACATTTGCGAACATTTATAAATCACATATAACTGTTACAGGAAACACATAGATGCGAGACAGACATAAAGGCATTTTCTGACGAATATGCTCTGGTCATTATTGGTTAACACGGTCGTTCTCTCTCGTTCACAGTAACGGAGTAGCCGGAGTAACTACAACCAATTTTCATTGGAAAAAGTCTAAATGACTAGAAAGAAACCTGGCTGGCAATGTCGTAACATTCGTTTCAATTCATTTAAAAAATAGTTTACTCTGCAGCGTTTCACCGTATGATGGCACCGACAATTTTGTATATATTTGGGTTTAACATGTTTGCTTGACCGAACCTTAACATTGTAATTTCCTGTCTGGTAGGAGATATGATCACAGATTTTATTACGTTGGGTCTTAACAATGGTGTTGTATGTCTGATTTGGAGATTCGATGACGAGTTAATTTAATCGCAATGTGTATCATATACTTTCAAGGCAAGAAACTGACTACCTTGGCCGTCAATCGTCTGTGAATTTAAAAATAGATTGTTTGGTTTCACATTCTTATTGTTCGAGCCGACCAGAAAAGTGTCTCTGTAAAGTGGATGGTAGGTCTCACTGAAATACTGAGCAAAGAACAAGGGAAACGACGTTGTAGAATTTAAAACAATGTGACATTGTAAAGTTACTATAAAACCTCGTGTAATTTTGTCTGACTTGAACTTGAGTTCTGTGGTGCAAGGTATAGACCTTATTTGACTAATTTCCCTTTTCTTCAACTTATTTTCAAGACCGTCTAGTACATTACACGTTACTTATGCGAACCAGAATTGATATGACTTTTAAAGGACTTGTTTTCAAATCCTTTTCTGTGCTTCTACTGTATTAAATGTGTGTACGATTGGCATGTCTTAATGCTGTCATACTAAATCAAAATTTGTATGTAGTAAAATACAGTTCAACTGGACATGGTAAGGCATAAGTTAACCTAACTGGGCACTCAAGTACGACACAATTAGCGTACTAAGTTAACTGTTTATTTTTAGGCGGTGCAGATATTACTGCAGTCATTTTGCAAAGTATTTTCTTACTCTGAATATTCAATTCAACTTACATTCTCCAACAACAGATATACTACATACACAATAAAGCCTAAGGGTAGTTTCATTTTATAATTCGGCATATAATACGATACCAATAAAAAACTGGCTGATCAACTAAATCAGTTGATAACCCATTGTGAGACTCATCTGCAAGATAGTAGTTGGAGCAAGTTCAAATGTAGTGGTAAACAAAGATTAAGAATTTCAAACAAAGTACTGGAGTCCTATTTACTGCCCTTCAAAAGAAACCGGTACAGTCATGGGACATATTTGCGTTATTATTTCAAAGTAAAATGTATATACAAAAATGCAAATATAATGCATTTGTTTTTAGATTTCATAAACAATACAATGTTAGTTAAACCAATCAAGATTGTTCACAATAGTGACAGGCGGTGTGTTATGTGTAAGATGTCCGATTAAACTGTACCATTTTTATTTGACATTATATGAATTTGCAGGGAAAATAGAGAT
Organism: Saxidomus purpurata; assembly: GCA_022818135.1. Lineage (NCBI taxonomy): Eukaryota > Metazoa > Mollusca > Bivalvia > Venerida > Veneridae > Saxidomus > Saxidomus purpurata. The sequence goes on from JAFMSR010000014.1 coordinate 17,669,286, forward strand.
TAAACAACTCATTATGTGCTACATTGTATGTATCTTGCTAGTGCAAGCTATGTCATAGTAATAGAAACAGCCCGATTAATTCTGGATCCACATATGTTGCTATTCCATTAATGGTTATGAGTAGAGCCCCCTTGGTGGAGTGTGGTGGCGCTCTGGCGCAATGGTGGCGCGTTTGTCTCAGGATCGGAAGGTGCCGAGTTATATTCTCACCAGTGTCAAGTAGTGATGATGTCTTAGGCAATTCAACATTGCTTATCCCTCTCTCTTAGTTTAGTTTTAGTTTTAGTATATACTAATTTATTTTAGCTTGATTGTGAAGAAAGCTTGCAGCTTACCGAGTCACTTCGAGTCCGCTTCCTGGAAGAACCAGTACTAGTGTCAGAAAAATTATTGGTATCGATATGATATCACTGTAATTTCACTCGTGAACATCGAAAGTATTTATTTTCACGAGACTCGTGAAAATATCACTTTTGGTTCCCAATTGTTGAAATTATAACGTAATATTACACTGAAACCAACAATTTTCCTCTATATCTCCCTAACCATATACTACTATTAATGATGGTCATAAAATTGTAACAAATAATAATTAAAATGAATTATGACACGGTTCTCTCAAGCATGTAACAATGTATAAAATGCAATGAAAGTTTTGAGTTGTCGTAGGAAAACTAAAATATTATTAATTTCTGACTAAGTCCTCTATAGAAAACAAAAGTCGATATTTGAATCTAAACTATCTCAATACAAACTTCAAAATTTTAATAATGTAAAAAGATTCGGTGGGTAAATGGTATACACACGCGTAAATAACTGTAAGCTTAAAAATGTGAAAAGTTCGACTAAATGTAGTGTCCCCAATATATTATCAAATAAGCGATTCTCGAAATACCGTGACTTTTTTCATATGTCTCAAGAATATTGACATTTAACATATATTGTTAGCTTGGTGAACAAATGTCCATTATTAACATTACTTATTATGTCTGCTTGTCTGTGGTAAGTGTCAGTAATTTAGCGTGTTCAACAGTTATTCTTTCTGTAGAAAAATGAGATATTCTTTTGTTATACTTTAGGTCACAGTACAAATTCATTTTTTTGAACAAATAACATGAACTTATTCATAGTTTATAGTTCATTCTTGCTTTAATGTGTCCTACTTATTTTTCTTTGAAATGATTCGATTGTCTACGTAAAATAATGCATTATCATTAAAAGGATATGAATAGTCTGCGACTAGAACATCTTCTGTTATTTTGTTCTAGTTACCTTGTTTCTACGGGCTATATCAACGGATTAAGTCGAGCTAAGAAGACACGCGAAATGTTGCGTTTATTATCATTTCCCATTAACAGACTGAATAAAGCCCAATTTGTCATCTTGTCACGGAGCATTGGACTCATTTCACATCCTGCTTCGCCGATTTAAAAATTATATAATTTCTATTTCAGGATTTCGACATTTTATTGTATCATTAACGTGGTACTTAAACGCCCCTTCTGTTCACATAGCAATCAAAGAACTATTTAAAAAGGTTTACTTAATGTTCTTCCATACAGAAAGTAGGGCTCATAAGATACAATTTCGGAACGTAACTTTTAAAAATGAGAAAATCCAGATCATTCGGAAATCATTTAAACTATGACTAATTTCGTTTCATTTATGAAAGCATGCAAGCAGATGTAAAATAAAAATTATTCGATTGGTATTGGATTACTCAAGTTCTATGCACAAATTGTGATAAAAACTTTCACTCATTTCGATTTTAAGCTACGGACATGGGTCTTCCACGCTACATGCCGCCTAATAATGGTAAAAAACTGTACAAAGTCATTTCAAAAACTTTTTATACATGAGGTAGTTTTAACTAAGACAACGTCAGTCTTATGCGCCCTTTTTGACAATGTCTCTAAAACGAGCGTATAAGATATACTATGAATTTAACACTTGCAACGAGGGGATATTTAGAAACTGTAAGTTGTAAGATTTTGACCGATAATATACAAATAAAAATTTGCTGAGAGTCACCAGATTTGCCAAAAGTATTTCAGATTTGATCAGTTTTAATAGCAGACAGTTGCGAACATAACTGGGTTAGTACATATGTAATAGTAACTTAGTGGTCGTTCAGCAAGTTTATCTATTCACAATTAAATATTCAACTGCTTTGTCTTCCGCTTTCAGCTAGCGATTTCTTGGTCTGAATGTTTTGCAAATTTATTACACTTGCTGATAGTAGAGACATTAAATTTATATAGTGTATAAGCTCATTACTCAGTAAATGCCATATTGGTACCATTTTGTGTTATTTATTTGACAATAGATATCCAGCTTAGACGAGGTCAAAATTACTACAAAATCATTTAGAATTCTAGTGACATTACTTTCATACATTACGTAACAAAATTTAAATAGTTGTAAACATAGTGACTAGTAAGTTTTCAGTGGCATAATTTAACACTGCTGCATGTTTACACTTTTGAATTATGCTTTTACTGCTTTGTTTAAAATTATAATTTCGTAATTGCAACACCGTAAACTGTTCATACACCAGACGCGGGTGTTGACCTCGCACTATACAAACATATATCTTATGCTGTGCACGGACAAAAAACATTTGAAATATTCCTTGTTAAGTACCAGTCCCAAGGACACACTTAATAAATTATAAAATATAATATTTTTTGGTGAAAAACAATTAAATGCTAGTTTAGTGATTCGCATTGGTCACACACATTCAGCTTTGGAGAGTTCTTAGGTTTCAGGAAACCATTTTTCTTGGGTCCTGACATAAACTTGAAGCAACCCGCTCATAAACATTCTTTTTCAAAATTTCAAAGGAGAGAACAAAGTGAATATAGCCTGAACATTCGCTCAAATCTCTCATGTTAAGATTTGATGCCACATTTGTAATTGAAGCTGACAGCTTCGAGAAATCGAACTGTGATTTCATATTGTCGTTTCACAAATGATATACTTTGCATTTAGGGTATATTCAAATTATCTAGATTATTTAAATTGCCCTACTGATGAAGAATTTAGATAAGTCAGAAATATATGAGACAATGTACAATGATTAATTTTCCACGAATACTTTTAAAGTCTCAGCATCACATATAGAATTGTAAATTTACTGTCATAATAATGATAGGACTGTGTTCTTTTTCTTCTAAAACAATGTTGACATATACGTTTTTATGTGCTGTTTCTTCACTGGACAGCATAGTCAAACCAGTATTGACCGGTATTTATCCATTACTTGTCTTCCCTTTTATTATCACATGGTCAGTCAGCATTTCTTATTTTCTGCAATATCATAAAATAATGTTCTATTTTTTATGTAGCATGTACCCTCGATTTAAAAAGCAACGTTAGGAATTTTCATACAAATATCGGTCAAATTCTTTGGTAAGGCATCTTTCTTGCCATGGTAAAATAAGAGCTACAAGTAGTTCTACATCCAAAGTACGCCTGGGACTTTAAATATACTACTAAACATAATTTTATCAATAAATCGAGCGACCAGGCAATACTATTTCCGTTTGAAAGAGCCAGTAAAAACTGCAAGACATACCCTCATCAAATTGTGATGAAACTTACCGTTTTAAGCCTTCTATACTTCATACAGATATAAAAAAGGAATAGTATGCATAATCATAAAAACGTGGGCCGTGTTGGCTTCTAAACAAGACAAATACGTAAGAAACCGAGCATTTCACAGTATATTGTTCAAGGGCGACAAATTTACTGTCAAAAGTCTATATAAACTCGGCAAAATTGCTTTCTTATTTACAAAAAAGCGACTTGCCCGTACCCCCACACGTCGCAGATTTTACAACTTCTCAGATGAACTTAAAAAATGACATCTCCTCTGAATCACGCACAGCAGTTTCGATAAAACTTTGTTAAAATAATTGTATAATCAAATGTGCCTCCCCGCAGGTGACATAAACAGTGATTACAGAACGCTGAAAACTAATTGATGTCGTTAAACTACAATATCAACTAGATGTCTTTAGTTATAATTATACTTTTAAGAAACAATCGACTACATGGCGCATTCCGATCAAAATAATTAAAGGTATATTAAATTTTATGTGTAGTACCGTTAACTCCCACTAACAAGTTTGTTCAAGGCATGCCCCTGGTGTCAATACTTGCCAAGCCCTAGAGGTTCAGATATTTTACAAAGACTTATACAGGACATAATAAAGTATCGTCCATTATAAGCTATTTGCTGGCATTAATAGAAATAATAATTTCATAGAAATGTTCAAGCTACAAGTGCATCGATTCGTCGAGAAAGATGTCTGCAAAGGGGTCAAGATGCTTTGTATTACATTAGAACAACGGTCAATTTTGATGGGAAGATCTCAAAGTAATAAGTAAGAAAATTGACAGTGTAAAACATCCATTTACTGTCACATGGACAACAAGTGACTCGGATGCGTTTCACAGTCTGTTAGAAATAATGATTTTGTATTGAAATAGGTACAGACACATCAATTTTGCTTGGCCGAAACTTGCAATGTAATTTCCTTTCTAGTTCAAAGACACCGCCACATACTACGTTTTCTTGTTGACTTTTGTCTTAACAGTTGTTCCATCAGCATGATTGGAAGATTCGGCCACGAGCTAATTCAATCTTTACTCACTGTCTGTGTACCATGTACTTTAATAGCTGTCTCGGCAAAATACTTACTAACGTGATCAATCAGTTCTTTTTTTAAATCAAAATATGATTGGCTGGGTTCAAATTCTTTTCATTGAGATTAGAGGAGAAACTCAAGGCAGATGATAAGCATTACATTGAATAACTTGTATTTACTTTACTTGTTGAAGAAAATACCTCAAATATCGTTTAGCTAAAGTAAAGGACAATTCTATTCGAGACATGACTGTGCACTAGTTGATGCATGTTTTTAAGTCAAAAGCATGTCCAAATACTGCCACAAACGGAGAAAACTTATTCAAAAAGCTTATACAATTTTTGTTCTAGCTTTGTAGACTTCTAGAGGTCATTCGCATTATCTTTTCCCTCTCATGATATACCGGTACTGAGATTAGAACCACAGACAAAATGAGGTAGAATTTACAATATGTGAAATATTGTGAAGTAGAAATGTCTTCAAATAAGCGTCTGCAGCTTAGTGCAGATCAGTTGACCGCGATCAGGCCCAAAGTACATTATCGGCACATATCCGGGAACTCAAGTACGAAACAATTATCGAAACTAAATGTTCACTTATATGCGACGAATGTATTTTTGCAGACATTTTGCAGACTATTCTTCCTAATTTGCATAATATATCCGACCAATATTTTCTAAAATAGAAATCCTTTAGGCAAGATATAGTACAGTCATTCTGGGGTTGGACCGGGAAAAAATTTGAACAGAAATGAATCCTTCACCATGACTTTGCAAATGGACTACCTTTTAACATAAAGAAAAGTTCCCATTGATATGTGTGGTGGAAATGTTATTTTTGGGTATTTTCATGTTTTTTCGATGTTTTAGATGGGAATTTCTGTAATTATATTTCTTATTTTGATTATTTTCAACAAATATTTATGTTGTTTTCAATTTTTAATTCAAAACTACTGTAACTATGTAATGAAAAAAAATTGGGTGGAAATTGTCCATATTCACTTACTTTTTGGGGCATTTTCATGCTTTTTTGCTGTTTTAAGTGGGAATTTTTGTAGTTTAATGTTTAATTATGATTATTGTTAACAAATATTTGTGTTATTTTTATTTTTCGATTGGGAGCTACAATAACTATTCAGTAAAAACTTTTTGGGTAAATATTTTCCAAATGCGACAACATTTTGGGGTAGTTTCATGCTTTTTGCCGTTTTAAGTGGACATTTCTGTAATTTAAATTCTTTTTTTGACGATTGCCAATTCATATTTACGCTGTTTTTGTTTTTTCTATTCAAAACTACTTAAGCTTTGAACTAAAACATACGTGGTTGAAAATATCTATATTCATCCAATTTTTGGGGCATTTTCATCCATTTTTGATGTTCTAAGTGGTATTTCTGAAGTTGTATTTTTTTTATTTTGATCATTCGTTTTTATGTTATTCCTAGTTTTATTTAAATCTACTGTATCTATGAATTAAATATCTGAGCGAATTTTGTCTATTTTCACAAACTATTTTGGGTAATTTTCATGTTTTTTTATGTTTTAAATCACATTTTCTGTATTTCATTTACGTGTCGCCCTTTCGGAGAAAATGCGACACACACAAATCGCTTTGTCTGTCAGTTAGACCAGTCCGTCAGTCCGTCAGAAAAACATAATGTTGGCTATAACCTTGCCATTTCTTAAGCTTTCTTCATCAAACTTTCAAATTATATTGCTTATGACAAAAGGCTCGTGATGCCGCCCAATTTTTTTAGGTCAAGGTCATTTTTGACAGAGTCATGCTCATTTTGTACTTAGATTTTGTCATGAGAACCTAACGTTGGCTATAATTTTGCCAATCTTAAGATTTCTTCATCAAACTTTCAAATTGTAAAGCTTATGACAAAAGGGTCATGATGCCGCCATATTTTTTAGGTCAAGATCATATTTGACATTTGAGTCATGCCCCTTTTTGTACTTGGATTTTGTCACGAAATTATTGGTTATTATGACAAAGTGTAAGAGGAAGGGCGACACAAGTGTTCTGAACTCCTATCTAGTTTAAATTTGATTATTGTCAACATTTATATCCTTCATATTTTTTTCTATTCTACTAGCAGCTTGATTCTTGTCAAATTGGGTGGAAATTTATCAGTTTGACCAATTTTTGGGTCATTTTCTTGTATTTTGATGTTTAAAGTAGTAATTACTTAAACAGATTTATCAAGTTTTATTTTTGTCAGCATATATTTATTTGTCACATAGTCTCGTATTTAGTATTACTATCAGCTGAATTCTAGATGATTGTGCAAACACTAAATCAGGGAATGAAATGGTACATGCACGTGGACATCAACCAAATTCTAGCTAGCAAACAATAAAACAAGCTGGATTCAACAGAAAACCAGACTACATACCTTGCCCAGGAGGTCGAAGATGCAATCAAAGAAAAAGAAGTAGCACTTGTTAGTTGGATTGATCTCCAAAGAGCATTCGATAAAGTCTGGACTAACTGTCTCCTTGTGAAGCTTCTACGGAATGGAATGAATCAGGGGCACAATTTACAAACAGATCAAGTCGTATTTGTTCAATGCAAGGGCTAGAGTCTGTGTTGATGGGATACAAAGTTGTAAATTCTTACAACCACATAGTGGTCCTCAATGAAATGTATTGTCACCCACCCTCTTTCTCCTTTAAAAAAAGTGTCCAAGAGGATTTGAAGCTTCCTCTATGCAGACTACCTTGTGTTTCGATACATCAACTGCTATATTTAGGATGCAGCAACCTGCGGACATGCTTTCAACATGGACAGAAAACTGGTGTGTACATGTAAACACAGGAGACAATAAAGCTAGCGATAATACATAAGTTAGTTGACACTAATTGAGTGAGCAAATGAGAAGATACTGAATACAGTATACTTTGGAACAGTGAGGCCCACCTTAAATACAGCTCTACAGCTAAGACGATGGACACAAATACAAATCAACAAGTGCCGGATAAGGTCCAAAACAAGGCCTTAAGAATAATTACTTGATACAAGTGTGCAGACAATTTTAAGGCAATGGAGGAAGTCACTGCCATTCTACTTATTGGTAAGAGAAGGGATGCGAAAGCGCGAATGCAAGGAAGCAAGTACCAGTTCTTCCCAGATCACCCCATGAAAACAAAGCTTTAGGCCCCATTGTCTGAAAAGACAGAACTGTGTCCATGAATCCATGAAGCTGACAAAAGCATATGCTGCCTATCTTGGGTCACCGACAACTTTTGATCACTGGGATCTGCCGGAGCCACAGTGGTGCAACATGTCAAACATTAGTACCTGCACTACAGTACCGGGTTCCAACTTGGTGTGGAAGATGAAAATATCAAGAGATCCATAGCACAAGCCATGTTCTCAGAAGATTATCCATCAGAGACATAGACGCATATGTAATCAGACTGCTACAGCTGCTATACAAGTTGGCGGTGCTGGTATTTTCACAATGTACACAACTGGTGGGTCAGAGATAGTTAGCATACAAGCAGGCAAGCACTGTTACAACTACAAAGCAGAATAGAAGCCATCATACAGCATCGAAAACTGCTGAAGTGTCGGAAAAGGACTGTCATCGGGTAGTTCTTCTAACAGATGCTCTATCAGTCCATAAAGCATTGGCTTATGTCAAATTGTAATCCCTTGCCCAAGAACATAACATGTTCAGCGAGAAGCAGAAAGTCTCACTCAAATGGATGCATACAAAAACACTATGGTGTTCATGGCAATGGGGTGGCAGAGCAATTGGCAAATCAAGGGATAAGAGTCATCCATAGAGTCACTTATGAAAATATTAAAGCTCAAGGCGACTAAGATTCTTACAAGAGTGTAGAGGCAGAAAGATGGCTACCATCTACTAGACAAATGGGAACAAGCTATTCAGTATTCAGAACAGGACACAACAGGCTTAATGCTCATACATATGTTTGAAAAACTAAAGCTGTTGCGTGTGTGGTCTTTCGGACCAGACACCAGCGCATTTACTTGAGATATGTCCCACTCACTCCCCCATCTTTTTAAAGTAGGAATTTCTATTACTGGATTTTAAACTTTGAATGATTATTGCCAACATGTATTAATGTCTTTCATGTGTTTCTATTCAGTAATACTAATAGCTTTATATTACTATATCTATTTTTATGAAAATTTACCTCTCTTGGTCAGTAATTTGGGCATTTCCTTTGCATTTTTATGATTAGAATGGGAATGCTGAACTTCTAGAAGTTTGGTTCTTAACCAGTTGTTACCTATCTTCACTATCTTTTGGAATTTGGTCATGTTTTTTATGATTTAAGTGGAAATTTCTGTAATTTGATGTCAGGCAACATACATTAATATCCTTCATAGTCTTCAATAGGGAATTTCAATAAAGAAAGCATCTGCCAAATACGGTTGTCTTCAATAATGAAGAATTTGTGAATGAAAATGAGATCACTGATAATTTCTTGTTTTGGTATATATTTGCTGCAAAAAAAAAAAAAAAATGTAGACATTACCATACCTCAACATTAAATGGCAGTAAACCTTGATTTAAATACAATAGATTTACTTGAATAAAATCAGATGACGAAGGTTTTCATAATTAGTTTTATGGTTTTCGAAAAAAGATTATTCCTATCATTCTGCATGCTCGAGCAACACAAGTCCCTTCAGTGCTTTGATTTCCTTTGTGTATTTTTTCTGTTACATCATAACTAGCCTCTATTATAATAACGGAAGTGGTTTAGTTTGGTGACTCGAGATAACTCCACCCTTTTGGTTGAAGGCGTTAGCATTGAGCCAGACATTTTATATGACAAAGTAAGAAGTTTAAAACCGGAGGTAGGAGTCTTGTACTTTTTCTTCGCAGAAATCCTATTTACCTGTTTATATATTTTCATTCAGCTTATATTTTTATTTCTTATCACTGTAAATTGTTTTGTATGTAAAAGTAGTCAGTTTTCATTAAACAAAAGAAGAAACAGGTGAAAAGTGAAAATAAACAAATGACCATGCAATACAAAGTTAAATTACGTGTTTGTTACCAAAAACAACCATTTGACCTTGACCTTCAATTAGAGGTCAAGTGTAAAAATGTCTGTAAAATGTTTAAAATAGATTGCTAATCAAAATGTTTGAAAGAAATAATACAAAAACCATTAAAATATACCAAAATATTGCAAAAGATGCAATAAGTAATGGTGAACTTAAACATTTAAAGGGCGTGACCTTGACCTTGAAAATAAACTATTTCCACCAATGGAACTTTTGGGAACTTTGTGGTTTCTGAAACTACAGATGTTGGTGATACTGAAAATACATGTTTCATTTCTGTTCAAATTTATTCCCACTTTAGCAAATTTTTGAGCTAGGATGACTGTACTAATACAAAATAAAGAGAATTCGTCTCTCCTAAAGTTAAATATAATACAAGACCAATAGACAACTGCTTCATAAAATAAATCGGGATGGGTTTATCAAGTAGGCTGTCATGCTACGGACTTTTCTATAAGATGACATTTGACACAAGCTGGAGAAAAGAAAGCAGAATGTAAAACAAAGTTATCCTATTTAATACTGTTGACAAATAAACTGTGCATCCATGTGACAATTTATCTCATTTTATATGTTTATATTGCGTCACCACCGTAACGGCGCTAGCTTTATTCATGTTTGACAACACACATACATGCACTGGCCATTTAAATCCTGACAAAACTAGTTGGATACTTATGAATGACGAAAGATTCACCAGTTGAGATACGTTGTTATCACATCTGAAGTCATACCTACATCGCATAATCCTTTTACTCTTTTTCATTCTTCTAGACAAGACTCTACGTTGCGTATAAACACTTCAATTTTACAGCGGTGGCGAGGAGATATTTAAACAGTTAGCCGGTTTTGTTGAGATGTGAAGTTTAAACATGATTAAGCTAAATTGTACACCATATTTGCATTGAAAATATTCAATGTCGAACAGTGAAAATATCCATCAAGCCATCTATTCATCTAGGATAATGAAGGAGCGATGATTTATGTCGACAATATTCAGAAAATACTTAGCTACTGCTAAGTTTAAACATTCTAGCAACAATATGACTGTCTACATATATGTAAGACAACAAAACTTCAATCGGTTTGGCAGACAAGGGGAAAACACAATGATTTATGGTTTTTATATAGCATAAGAATTGCCACAGGAAACAGTAATAAATCATTACATTCCATATCAGGGAAATGAAGACGACAGAAGTGTTCCGAATTGAGCAAAATGATGTTATTTTTGGGACAAATTGCTTTATAAAAACCTGATCCCCAAATACAGTTTTGCTTTCAGATGATCTTTCTTCCTGAATCGTATAACAACCTTTAATAATCAGCATATAATGGAACTCTTTGAAAATTTAAAAGCAAAAGAAAAAGAAAAAGTCTGAACATGCATTTGATTGAATCTCTACAGATATGATCTGAGGGAAATTATCCTAGAAGCAGATTGGTCTTTCAGTTTTGTATCACCTTTATGAATAAAATTGTGCACGTTTGACTTATTGTCGTTCAAGCAATTAATATATAGTTTTTATTGAGGCATACTATAATGTTCTGTCTTGTTTTGGCGTAATGGCGGATAATTCATGTTATCGGAAAATATTAGACAATGCATAATAATATTCCATGACTTTTAGATTTTACTGATACATTGTAACAGTCCGTAGAATAATATAGCAAGCGACTAGACCTATAACATTTCTTTCACAAATGCAGCTGAAAACTTTTAGGTATACTTTTTTCGAAGACTGATAAACTAATCAATGTCATTGCAGTCGACATTTGACATTTTCTGTTGGTGAGCTGTTTTCTAAAAACTTAAATAGGTACATTTTTGAAACAGTTTTTTTTGGTCAAAATCAATTGGATAGATTTCAAAGTAATTTCATACAAAAAATCTCAGGTTGACCCTCTACTAAATTTGCTACAGTCATGTTGATTCGTTAAAATACAAGATGTGTGCAAATGGCAGAATAAATTTCTCAATTTTGCCTTACCGATTTTTATAAAAAAACTTTGAAACCACTGGTCAGGTTTTGAAACGATTTTGCAGGAATGATTCTTCTATGACATTCAAATGTTTTACAAAGATATGTTATTCATGTAAGAGTTCTCAAATCCAGTATATTAAAACATCCACTGTCTTGCAAAATATGACTACCCAGTTGGATCTACGATTTCCATGTGTAGGCCATCAAGGTAACAAGTTTCCATTTGTTGCAAAAGTCATATTTGTCTTCCCTACTATTTTGCCCATACGTACGTTTATTTCAGCTTTACTGAACTAAATGGCAGAATAAGTGAACGAAACTCCTTCCAATTTGATAAGACATGGCCGTGTATTGATGTTAGTGATAGCGTATACCATTTCACTAGCTGATGGCTTTGTCTCTTATTCAGCAGTTTTTGTGTTTTAAGCGAAGTGTTAACAAGGCAGCACTATCACAAGGAGACGAAACTCTTCTTAAAATGGATGAATCATTTTACAAGGCATTGACTTTATCTGCTGACATTGCATCCTTATCTCTTGTGATTTGCATGACATACTGAAATTAGAATAATTCATTGACTGGAGACTCGATACTGCAGAATTTCAAGTTTATACTGTGAAGTAGAATTATATTCAAATCATTGTCTGCAGTTACGTATAGTAAAAATGCAATGGACGTTATTAATTTACTTACACAGATAAAAATGAAACCTCCAACTATGAGAGAAGGCAATAAACAAGCTATACACTGCTATATTTTCAACCGGGTAAAGTAAATGCCAATATCAATAACCCATAACGATCAAAAGTTTGGACAGTGTAGCAATATCTTTAATAGTACGATTTTCATTGTTTTGATTTGCTAAAATGTTACTTAATACTAAAAGTATTTAGAGTACTAATCAAGTGTCAATTTGATTTTGAACTTCCTTCCTTTCTTCTTTAGTTTGGCGATACGAAGTTTGTTTTCAAGTTGGTACAAAATCTACTGACTAATCATATGATCTTTAATATAAATTATTATGCATGATTAAACACTGGTCTAGACACCTCATAATATGACAGTAAAATGATATTATCGAGTCTAATTGTGTAATTACACGTCAATCGATTGTGCTCATTTTATGAGCACAATGATTTATTCTTTTTAATATACATAACATAGACTTCATTTTTTATAGGCTATGTATCTCTTATTTCTCTAAAAACTGTAAATAATCTGACTAAAGTACTGTTTTAGTTTATTTATGTTCAAGGACATTTTAGGAATTTCGAAATCTTGTTATGTCCTCATTGATTCGGTTACAGACCAAATTTCGCTGCAGGAATTCATCATTTGTCTAAATTAGAGAAACATTTATCATTCTTTTTGCTTCAGAGTTTTGTCAATATTTATTAGTTCTCTTGTGGTATTGTTGTAGACACAATCGGAATAAGTTGCTTTTCTGCGTTGTGTTTCTCGTCAAGATTGACCATTCTCTTGTGATGGACCATTTTTATTCAAAAGACAATGTGAATGTTTTGTACCAATTGAAAGTCTTCAAAAAGTAGTCCTTAAGCCTCTGAATTAAATCAAGTCTCGTAAATCTCCTAATTACAATTTGAGTGTTTGAACTTTTTAGAAAAGATAATCTGCTACGTACTTGCTGTTATTACATTAACTTAGTAGCGGAATGTTATATTTCATACAGAATATGTTCATCAATGCTTTGTTGGGACTTGTCTTTGTTTTTAAATATTAACCGTTCCACAAGCAGTAACACTGAATCTTTATTTCATAAAAGAACTGAACAGCAAATTTTGTTATTTTATTTTGCATTAAAGAACGTTAGTTTAACGAGAGGTACTATTGTCACGATGACGTGACGATAAAGTCTATTCAAATGTTTAACGATATTTAAAAGTAATTATATTTGAAATAGCCTTCTTCATTTTCAAAGATGTCAAAGGTCAACGACAATATTTCTTTTCTAAAAAATGAATTAGTTTTATATATGTCACGCTACTGTCCTTATCTGGCATGCGTTTTGACTATTAAAATAGAAATTGTATACTAGAGTTATATCTTATAAAATATCCAATACTAAAAACAAGGGTTTAACTTAATTTTATGTAATATATATTGTGCTAATGGTGCATGGTTAGCAACTTGCAATACGTTTAATAATCTGGAACACATAGTTAAAGGATTTTGGATGAACTATATCACTGCTTTGTACTTACAAATTATCCTGACTTAGATTCAAAGCTTTAATACTTACTCGTCTCACATATTTCCTCTAAACTAACATCATTAATTTTCTTATAATCGTCGTCTGAAGGCAAACGTAACTAACATTGTCAAAGGTTTTGATTGTATTATGGTTTCTTTAATCTCTTATAAAATATGAAGATGTCCTCTTTTTATTTCTTTACCACTTCACTTTTAATTCAGTATTTTGCGTACAAATCTTTTTGCGTCAATTCTGTGTTGTATTTTGAGACAGTATGTTTCTTGCTTTTAGACAATTTGCTTTAAAATTCACAATTTTTTTCAGCAAGCAATATTCAATTTGGCTCTGAAAACTTACTGGTCATCTTACAACATTTTTCATATTTCATTTCTTAAGTTCATTTATCTGAAAAGTGCACGGAATGCTTTGACTCCATATTTACAACTCTTGAAACGGTCGTGAACGCTCACTTTAGACAGCTACGATATAGTTTATCAATCAGGATCTGAGACCAAATATCCATTTGGCAGCATGAATAATTACACTCCGTTTTGTGCAAGGTTTCTAGAATAGAATTGAATTTTGTGACTTATTGCCGCCTAAGAACTTAACAATCAATATTTTAGAAGTTTGTGACTGCCTTAACTTATTATTTTCAGATATAAATCAGAAATAATTCAGTGACCTATTAAAATACTTTTAATGTCCTCCAATACAAAATCAAGGGACAAAGGACAATTAAGAGAAGATTGAACACACTGAGAAAGGATTTTTCTTAAGTAGATCATGTGAATGTTTTATTTTTCATTAATTGTACCATGTCATGAGAAAACATTATTTACAAAATTACTTATTGTATGTAGATCTACTTAATCTGGCATAATTGGTACATTCAATAAAAAGGATTAAAATCTTAAATTTATTTTTCGCTCAAATAGTTTAAACAAAAGTTTCGTGTCCCTTTGCCGATCCGTGATTTAACTGTTAACACAGTCTCAAATTACAATATCTGAATAAAAATGTATATTCGTACAAATATTTTGTTTACCATTGTATATTATTGGTACATAGAATGTATATGTACTTTTTTTAATCGTTAATTTATATTTTTCTACTTTAACTTATGATTAAACTGTTAACACAGTCTCAAAATAACAGTATGTCTCGATACTGTCTGTGTTAAATGTATGTTTGAATATTTTGTTCAATATTGTTGATTACTTGTAAATAAAGGTTGACAACTTTTGAATTTTTAACATGTATTAACCCGATCCTCCTGACCTCTATAAGAGTAATTTCACGGTTGATCTCTTGTTTATATTTATCTTCGGCTATGCACGTGATAGGCTTTATAATATCGATCGGCTCAGTTGCTGGAGAACTTGTTTTTTTAGTATTTCTAACCTGTACCCGTGCGTCCTAACGTCAGTGAATTATTTCAGGTTCAGCCGATTAAATATTTTCTTACCTATGAGATACATATTTCCGCACATTTACCCATGTGAGATAAACTTTTATCATGCAACTAGCATTAAATCTGACCGATAACACCCGTCCGATATTTTAAAATGATATCACGTCACTGACGTGATAACACTTTGTAACCACGCCCACATGCCGGACTACTTCCAGTTCAACATGCAAGACTCCTCAAGTGCAATCACAGAGAAAAAGTAATCAAAACATTTCATTTATCCTATCATTTTTGTATTTTTGTTTACAAATCATTGTTAATGATGTAGTTATTGCATAAAAATACAGCCCAAATAGATAAATTGAATGATTTAAGACGAACAGCAAGGCACCATAAAAATTGAAAATCCCCTGTAGAATCTTTATTTTTGAAATAAACATAGGGTTGTTGGTATTCATTTTCTTAGTTAGATCATTTGCTATCCATCTACAGCAATTTTGAGGCAAAATTTGAGAAAAAGTTGATTTTCCTTTTTTTTATCACTATCCAATTTTCACAGTAAGTTCTTAATGCGTGGTTGAAATGGCCTGAAACCTATCAGCTACCTATCAAAAGTTGAAAACTGTCTTTAAACAGCTCACTTTTCACTCATCAACTCTCAAGTTCCTCGTTTGTTTACAATTAGAATATCCCAGTGGTGTTGAGCCCACGCCGCCATTTTTGAAATGTCAGTGTTTTACTTGGAAATTATTGCGTGTGTCTTTGCAAATATTTTGTTTGCAAAACAATATCATTACATTAGAACAGAAAAACATTTATAAATAGTCTCATGAAGGTTATTATAAAGCTATATTCATGTCGTTTTTATATTTTTTGTCCTTTGAAATGTAGAACTATTTTTCGAGGCACATGTAGTAATTTGAAATCATTTTCTTTTATAAATACCGTATTTATTCTATTTTAGGCCCCTAAAAGTGTCAAAAATATACAATATGAAGATTTGCATGATAAATAGAATATTAGTCAACTGCCTTTTGACAACATGTGATATCAGGTTCGGCAGATACGGTCGGAAAAGGCTCGGCAGAGCCTCGCCTTTATCGACCGCATCTACCTCACCTGATATCACATGTTATCAAAAGACAGTAGTCTAATATTCTCTATATCTCACATCGCTTATCTCACATCGCTGCCGGACTATTTTTACGTTAATTGTAAGCAGACATAAAAATCGAAAAATGACTGTAAAATTGTTATTTTTGAAATAAACATAGGGTTGTTGGTATTCAATTTCTTAGATCATTTTCTATCTATCTATAGCAGTTTTTAAGCAAAATTCGAGAAAAAGTTGATTTTCGTTTTTCCATCCCCATCTTGTATTTGCACTTATTCCTTCTTACTTGTGTGAAAATGCGATTTAAACGGTGAGAAAATAAATCTACCATGTCCATTGAGTTGTGGATAAGGAAATCCCACCCTCGGGTTGTGATATGTCCAAAAAACTCGACAGAGCCTCGTTTTTGGACGTAGCTCAACCCTCGGGTGGAATTTCCTTATCCACAACTCATGAACATGTTAGATTCACTTTATCTTATTTATTTTTAAACGTTTTGATATTTTTTTCAAAAAGAAGCATATTAGTTTCTTATATGAGCACGAGGTTCAGATCGAAATATCGGTCACTGAGGGTAACTGTTTTGGCAGGAACGAGGCTCTGCCGAGTTCCCGCGAAAGAGTTACCCGAAGTGACGGATATTTCCATCTGAACCAAGTATCTCATGGAAGAAACTTTTTCTTATATACCGTCTTGCGCTTTGAAATAGATATTTAAAAACAAACTTATCGAAATGATGCGTTTTAATATAAAAACAAACGTTCTTTAGATGCTCTGTTTGGGAAAGTGACGTCACATTGTTTATAACGTTACGTCACAAGTAATTCACGTAAGTCGTCTTACATGGGTGGGTGTAAGATGAGATTTTCCAGCACTGGTAATAAACTGCAGCTATCCCCATCTGGTATGCAAGAACAAACCAAGTGACGCTCGTGCATTCTAGTTTGACTGCGTTTCTTGTACAATAAAGTTATGACTACAGTTTACGTCATTCGACCCCTGGTATTTTTAGTCAAGAATTCTGCCTGCTAACCTCTTTGATACGGTGGAACATACATCACTATTTGTATTTCATCAGCAGTACAAAACAAATGTAAACCTGCAAGCATTTCCGTATAACAGCTATTGCACGATATGCTATATGTAACGAACATATGGATTAGCTCAGTGCCATTACTGCAGAATATATTCATGTATAAAGGTCAGGATGAAGCTAACGTGACCGGACACTAATACCGATATATTAAGGTTATATTACTGTTTAGATTTGTTGTATACAAAGGATGACAAATTTTGAATACCAGGCATGTATTATCAAGCTAATACTAATGTAGCAAAACTATCAAGTTCTTGTACACAGTACGTTTAATTTAGATTTATCTTTTATGTCAATATAAGGATGCTATTTTTAAGTTGGGATATATTGTTTATTAATGCAAGCATAGGGATTCTTGGATACAGCACAAGTCATCCAGTTCTATCACTTTCTGACTGTTCAGTAAATATATTTACAATGCCTATATGCTATACCATTGTATGCAACTATATATTTTGAAGAAATGTTGCCCATATATGTGGGACTTAACTTTTCAATAAATAATATTTGGAACTTTGAGTTTATGATCAGTCTCATGTAAAAATGAATGATCAACATTATGAACAAAAATCCTCGTATTCAACCACACAAAAGAAACTAAGAGCAGTTTTACAGTTCAAACAAACATACATGTATATGGGGGAATCATTTAATATTTTTAACATTTTGGCAGCTAGATTTTTGCGTTAAAACAACAAAGATCACGACGAGTCTTAATTGGAGCAAAACAAAAGATTAAACCTTGGTAGCGATAAATGCAAACTTACTGAGAACTTTCCTTAAAAAAAATATTGGCAAGAATAATTTTACCTTGATCCATTTGAATATAAAACCATCTTGAATTTATGTTATGTCAATAGCGGCTTAAATTAATCTTTTAATAGTTGCCGTGGCGAATACAAACACAAAGCGAAGTCTTTACCTTTATATAAATCGCATTGCGTTTACCCACGTTACAAACTTCACTCTTTATAGTTTTCTATGAGGAATGGGACTCCAGTGTTACTAATTCCGAGGAAAGAGGGTTAGGTTAACAGCCTGTTTGTACATGTAGATAATAATCAAAGTACTGTCCATTGTGAAAAGGACGATGTTCATCCTACATATCTATTATTAGATTGTCCGAGCGTCATCGACACAATTTGAATAAAAAACACAGGAAGTTAATGAGAGACTGAGATGTCTGAATTCTGTACAGTTTGAATAAACACATGCACGACCTTGTTTAATGTGCATACAAAAACGATATTCCTTTAAATTTGAATAACGAGATAAGTTCGTGTAAAAAGCAGTAAACATAAAGCATTTCCCTAATTTAAAGTTTAAAGTAAAGCTTTAATTTTATTTTAATTATGTAAAGGTTTAAATTAAATGAATAACAAGATTTGCATACAATTAGGTTTTTATTCAAAATAAATTGTGAAATATCCCTGTGTCATTTAATGCCTTACCGTTGCGCTTTGCACGACAACATTGAATTTAATGGAAAGACATGGCGTGATAGAATTTCAGACAGAGGAAACATTGTCGAAAACAAATAAGCAATTAGCTTCATACTATTTCAACAATTCAATTCAATACAATTAAAATACACGAAGCTAAACTCAAAGTGTTTATTGTAACACAAAACTTGGATTTGGATTTAGGATTTTGTTGTTCTCTTGTAAAAGGATTGTTGTTTTTTTTTACGACTTTAGTATAATTAAGAAATATCGGTTTCTTAATTTAATAGAATCCTGAAAATGTACGTTTTTATCTAGATTTTATACTGTGCTAAATCAATTGCGAGTTTTGTAATAATTCTTGCGCGCAAGCGACCCTCGTATACACATTATTTAGAAAGAAAAAATATGTGTATCTAATCCACGTGGTATTTTGGTTCTTCAGGTATTTATCAGTTTGAATTTAAACTGACTATTCACGTCTGGACTGTTTTATATTAGTTTATTTCATGTCTGAGAAAGTGTTGTGCAACTTCGCCTCAAGGACATCATCCAATATAGAAGCGAGTTTCTTTAATGCACATAGTCAATCATCAAAGAGTCTGCCCTCTGAGCGCTTAACTACATTCCGAGCTATTTTTAGAACTTGTCACTACATTTTTGCTTGAATGCTCCAAAAGTAGTATTTTCCAACCACGCTTGGTTCTCGGGTGAGGTTATAGGACCATTATTAAGCTATTTTTATGTTCATGCATGCTACCTTTGCGGAATAACCAATTTGATAGTTTTTTTAAGCAGCCATCTTGTTTTT
Organism: Saxidomus purpurata; assembly: GCA_022818135.1. NCBI lineage: Eukaryota > Metazoa > Mollusca > Bivalvia > Venerida > Veneridae > Saxidomus > Saxidomus purpurata. The sequence goes on from JAFMSR010000014.1 coordinate 17,689,064, forward strand.
CTCAAGCTATTGCATGGGGGGACTCTCTGCAACTTGCCTAATCATTCTGAGTTCATTCGGATAGCATCTTCAACCCTATCATTGTGCAGTTTTACCCATGATTTCCTTCAATTTCGTTCTAAAAATCCATTCTTTCGGACTCGAGAGAGTCTCGAGAGTGATTAATCTAAGTTATAAGAACTTATTTCGCAATCGAAAATAAACAAACTAGTATAAATAAAATAACCAATCGTTATTTTTGATTTGCCATAATTACAAAAAGCATATTAATTTTGTGTTTCTACTTTAGATAATTGTTAAAATAGATTTTAAGTTATTAAAATTCCAGGATCACATTTACAAGCAGCTTTTATTTTACCAAGAAAGACGTCTTACTGACAGAAATAACTTTTATTTTGTACCGATAAGTACATATAAGAAATATAGTGCAGTATTTGTTTTAATGATATTGCAAACAATAAGTGAGGCTTTCTGTCGACTCTTTTTCTTGAAGAAACAACGTGAATACGAAAGAAAGGCATATATCAACTTTGTTTTAGAGTGATAGTTCTGTCATTATCCAATAAATAAATTTATGTTACTATATCAGTAAATTCAAAGAGATCCTGTGACTTTAAGTAATATCTATATAATTGTACAATAGATATGAACAACTTGCTTCCTTTTTTTGTGTTATCCTAAATTTGTATATGATGTTGCTGCAATGGCTAGTTTATACAAATTCGTTTAAGCTCGATTGTGAAGAAAGCTTGAAGCTTATCGAGTCACTCTCCAGTCCACTTCCTGGAAGAACTAGTACTGGTGTCATAAGAGGAAGCACAGTCGCGACCCTGGTGAGGCTCGAACACGCAAACGCTCATCTGAGCAATGGTTGCATTTTTCATACATGTTTATTGTTTTATTAGTGTATGTATCTTAATCAAGTTATGTACATTTTTAACTGATATAAATCTGTCTTTCTATTGAATACGCCAATCATTTTAACATATATTGTATTGAACTTGGTGCAAATGTTAGTTTTGTGTTTAAACTGCTGCGATAGAGCACTTTACCCAGAATGAAAAGCTCACAAGGTCTTTCATAACAATTTTTGTACGGATACAGGTCCTTGCTAGTAATTGCTATTGAATAACTGAACTACAGTTTAACATCTGTAATTTCAATTGCACGAGCTTACTTCCTCACGTTTTCACGGCACGAAACGCATAAAGAATAGAGGTAGTGATTTCGAAGTCAATTACTTAATGATTGAATTACTTTACTTTGAATAAACAATTGTATTTTACTGTATAAGCGACTTTATCTAATGTATCCTGCATACGTTAATGGCATTCCTTTTTAATTTAACGAGATATGTTCGTGCATTAAGGTAGGTAATCTATAGCTTTTCTCTAGTTTATAGTTTTGCCTCTTGTTTTATAGTTTAAAGATTTTAGATTCAATGAATATGGTAACAAAATAAGAAGATTCTCATTTTTGTTAATTTGAAAAATAAATTTAAAAAATCCCTGTCTCGTATTTTATGACTCTTGCAATTTGCTCGACATTGTTGAATTAGAACGAAAGATAGAATTCCCAATACTGTGCACATTGTAAAAAACAAATTAATTTAATTTGTTTCTAGCGACTGAGAATAATTCTGTTTCACAAAGCCAATCCCAAAGCGCTTATGGCGACATAAAACGAGGATTCAAAAACGAGCATTCGCCCTTAAAAAGATTTTTTCTGATGGGACAACCGCCTCCCACACCCCTACAAAAAAGAGAAAGAAGTACGAAACAGATTAGCTGATGTATCTTTGTTAGAACATGTGTAGATCACAGACAATAAGGGAGAATGATACAATAGCAATTTTACAAACTCTGGCTTCGATTATTTTTTTCAGAACAAAGTTCGGGATTCAAATATTTTCTGACTGTTAATGCTGGCATATTTCAAACCCATTTGTCTCATAATTGTTGTCCAAATACGGGTCGATCTATGTTTTTAACCTAAAACAACCCGTGATTTGTCTTGAATGTTTGATAATGAGTCCAAGAGATAAAATAATTGCAATATTGCCTACATAACATACGTGTGACTGTTACAACCAATATAATGTATTGGTTGTATACTATATACAGGGAATGTTTGGGTGAAGCGCTACAGATGTCTGTTGAAGCGAGTTCGCAGATTTGCTATAAATAGCGACATCAGAAATCGTAATCTGGATGAACTTTAAGAGTTTGTCATGAGATCTTACCGTACTGAGATCTTGTACTCTAGTCAGATTGAAAATGTCGTGAAATCAAATTTGTGAAGAAAATTTGTCAGTTTGACCAATCATCACATTTCAATTTCCGGCCATTGGCTTCTTTACTGTTTATCAACAGATTTACTGTGATTAAATCTAATCCTCTTAGGTCATTTAATTCGTTCCACTTCCTGTTACCTCTTCAATATGGTTTCTCTGGGCACAGTAGATTAGAATAATCTTTATATTACTGTCAAGGTTTGATTACAACCAATGTTTTCAAGAGTATAAAGGGTTATAATAGATAGATATATTTATTTCAGTATATCTTTGATAATCTATTGTTTCGAGACATCACCTGCCCCCCCCCCCCCCCCAGGGGGGAACAACTTCCCCCGCGTGTGGGGGGGGGAAAAATTATTATTTTTGGGGGGGGGGGGGGGGGGTTTGGGGGGGGGAAAGGGGGGGGGGGGGGGAAAAAAAAATTGGGGAAAAATTTTCAAGACAGACCTTTTTGCAACACTCTTGAGGGTTTAAATGTTAAAACTAGAAAACGACGCTGTTCTCTCTTGATAACTTCTGTATTTGAGCATGTACGAACAAACAATAACATAGGCTTTCAGGAACAGCTTGCTTACAGATGATAAGACCGCGCTTTGATTAAAATTGATGAAAAGAGCTCTTTCACAGCCGATGTTCAATTTTGTCTTCAGGTCACAGACAAATGACCGTCATTAAACACACGAATAGCTTTTTTCGCGTAAATGAAAGGCAATTCCATAGGCGATGTTCTATATCTTAGATCTTTTTGAAAAATAATTACGTCATTGTCAGGTCAATGACGTGACAATCTGTCAATGAAAAATAAAGTCAATATGTCAAAAGTCTGTGGATATTGTTAGATAATCGTATTTAGACCATGTATATAGAGCAGTGTATTTTGGTCAAAGGGAATGTGTAAAATGATATATATGTGATAAAAATGTTGTTTGATTTTATTGGGAAAAGTTTGACTTCTTCTGTCATATAAGTATTCGTTTAGAGGAAATTTTAGGTTTGTTTATACTCGGAAGCTGTTACTAAACTAGTTCTTTCAACTTATATAAATCACTGTCTATACCTCAACAATGATAGAACCATTTCATTGTCACATAAAAACTCTCCTCAACTGGCCGTATCTGAGATCAAACCCGAAGTTTGTTATTCATAAAGCCATCTTCGTAACCCATATACATGTACCACCAGAGAGAACTGATTAGAATATCAATAAAGCGACACTTGTTGGGATTTTATTACAATGAGACTACATCAATCTGACCGTAACTCATGTCGGCAGAACTACCCGGTTAACGAAATAAAACCAACAAATACAATCAAGCATAGCACCCATCGACAATCATACCCATAGGAAAACAGACAGGAGAATGAACTCTCTAGCCGCAAGAAAGGCACACTACGGCTCCGATATCAAACTAAACACGCGACAATAAAAAGAACGTCTATTACAAAGTGATAGCTCGGGGACTAACATGATAAGAAAAACTCAATATGTCTGTATAATATATTATTAATATATATGAAATGTCATGACTGAGTACAAAAAACTAAATGATAAAATCTTTACGTCATGTCTCTTTAGAAACCTCATAAGTTTAAATGGAAAACAAAACACTCTGAGCTTCGAGGACCGTTCTTACACGTACAATAACATCTCGTTTATGAACATTCTAAACATAAGTGATAAGGGAAAAGAAGTTTTTTCACAACCAACTTTCAGAGTTACCTAGGTATCTAGTAAATTCTTATCATCGACGTCTAGTTTATGGACTTTGTCATGTCGATCAAAAATAGCTTGCAAAGTTGATAATCGATCAGCTGTTAATAAATCTTATTGGTAAGATATTGACTTCTTCTATTACTCGTTTTGAATGGAATATACTTGGAAGCTCGATTGCTAAACTAATTCTTTCAGCCTGACCAAAATTCATATGTTGCAAGCTCTGTCGACATAGATAAGAAAATATAACCCGCATACACAATGCCACATCTCCACAATAAAACCCATACCAAAACAAACAAGGGAAGGAACCCTCTAACCATCTGCCGATCAGAAAACATAATTATTTAAAAGTATCACATTCGCAAAATTGCAAAAAACGCACAATAACAAGAACCTCAATAACATAAAATAGCCTGAATTCGAGGACTAACATAATGAGAAAAATAATGAGGTCTACATAATATTTATATTATTAATAAAATCAGTTGAAAAATGATGACCTTTCTTACACAGTGTATGATTAGCGTTGAGGAACACTTTAAGCATAATAAATAATTGACGAGGGAAAAGGAGTGCGTCAAAGACGATTTTCTGAGTTACATTAAGATTATTGACAAATTCTCATCATCGGCGACTAGTGTTTAATAACGCTGATAAACTTTGTCACGTAAATTAAAGTTATATTTAAGCATATACCGTAGGTCTTTGTGATAGATAATTAAATGAAGACATTTCAGACAGTATAGCTGAAAAGTGAATTCGATTATATTCAAAGAATGTGAAATGATTCAGAGTATTATATTTAACTTGGTCTTGGACTATAAATTGGTGAGAGCGGGCATTGACATGTTACTAGTAATAAGACCAGAATGAAGAAGAACAAATAACAGTTTAAATCAAAATACGTGCTAAGACTCCCGAGAGAAATTTTAACATGTTATTATTCCAATAAACTAATAACGTTAAAGATAGTTTTACACCTTTGCTGAAATCTTCAAACAATTATGGCTTGTTACTTACATTATTATATCCGATGCATCTTGAAAAACTTCATGGAACAGAGACATAAAAGAAATGACAAATTATGTGGAAGACAGTAGGGGGTTTAAATTAATTTACTACTTAGTATGCATGTTTTCATGAGAAAATATACGCAGACACTTTTCTTTTAAAAAGAAGAAAATGAAAAATGTTGCGTTTCTTTTGCCTTTGAGTATATTTTGTAGCGTGTAAGAATTACACATGTTATCATTTCACTTTGACGACTAAAACGAACAAAAGAGTCATTCTGGCCACACGTCTTAAAGTCCATATACAAATTGAATAGACTTACCGGAAAGATATGTGATAAAGAAATAATATTTTTTTATTTATTTCTGGGGTTGTATCTTATTAAAAAAATAAGAAAAATACTGTATATGTGCGTGGAGTGAACCAAAATTAACCGGACTGCTATGACATTGCTTGTAGCAGCAAGATAAAATCACACAATACGATGTTAAGACTCTATTTGACCATCCGTTAGAAATATAATTTCATTTGTACAAACACATTGAAGATATATAAAAGCAACAAACAGGTAACTGTTAACGAACTCAGCATGACGCTAGCTGGCGAATATAGTGGTTAGAACGGACGGCTTCTGTCAGCATATATCGAATCCCGACGTCGAAATTATTTTCTCTTTATTTAAAATAACTAATTAAAATCTGTTTCGTCAATTAGCCTAACTGTACTTTTCTGTAATAGTTTATTTGAAATATGTTTGGCCAGTTTGATTGCAAATCTCCAGCATGGCTACACGCGTCGTATCCAGCGAACTCTAACGGACATGCTGTATCGCATATTCTTAAAAGAAATTGCGTTCTCATTATTGCTGATTTTACATAAAAAAACTTGTGTGAAAGGGACACGATATATTGTGTGTCTGATTTCAACATCTTTCTAATAATGTTATTAAAGTAACAAGCCTTGAAACATTAAAAGCTACAGCAAATAATTTGAATTTGAAGTAACCCTTAACATCGGTCATGTAATGTAAACAGTAGCACATGTGATTGGGGATATGTATATCTCTTCTCTTACATCCTGCCTATAGCTTATTAGTATATATAAACAAACATATCACATGAAACATGTCACTGACCTTCAGTATTTAAACACTTTCCAGGTTATTATCTCATTTCAATCCCTGATTTATTAAACCAGTGCTTTGAAGTTTCTAAAGTTACGACTAAATGAAATTTCCACATAAAGGTATTATTACCTATCTTAAACAGTTTGGTAGGTCTATTTTTATTTGGTGAATAAGATGGAAGGTGAGACGTGCCATTTTATTTTCCATAAAAAGGTAAACTTTATTTAAATAAATGTTAAAAAAAGTTTTGTGTTTCAATCTCAAAAATTATTGAAGAATATACAAACGTTTTTATTATAAGAACTTTTCGTATATAGTTAGATTCATGATTTCCACATATATGCATGAAGGCATGGTTTTAATTTATTTATTTCATTTCTCCAAAGATCCTCACTATCAAGTGACTTTCTAAAAAGACAAAAAGGCAGGGTTTAAACAAAAACAACCAATTACTGTTCAGAAAAGAATTACTTCAACTTGTTTTGAAAGAATTGACAGGTACTCTAACTAGAGTGTGACTTGTAGATGCAAGTTAGTAACATATATATGTCGACTTTGAGACAGTGATCAGATGAACTGTCTGTCATTCCTTGGCAACAGTTTATTTACAGACCAAATAATGATCCTTGTTAAACTTAGAAGTGTTGATGGTTTGCATCCACTTTTTGCCAAATTTGCTCCTTGTCTTTCTAAGTTTTGCTTGCAGACTTATATAAATTGAGATCTTTTTTGCGTTAGAGTATGATGCTTTAGTTTATTGGTAACATCGTTTGATAGAAAAATGTGGTTTCCCTTGAATTCCACTTATTCTTGTTCATGGTATGCCATGTTGTATTAACGGATGAGGGGAATACACAGTTTAGGGAATTCAGTTTGTCCGACAGATCGCAAATAGTTTCCGCTTTTTCTGTGACATAATGCGAACGAAACTGACGAATAATTCTATACATAATTCGTTGCCGCGTGTTTGATTCCACGAAACGTTTTCGTTTTCGTTTGTAAATGTCCTTTCCTACTATTTATTGTTCATAAAAAATAGTTAATATCAAAGGTGGGATCCAGTGCTCTATGAGATGAGTTAAACTTCTAAACAAATTATAACAAAGTAAATACGCCACGAAGGGATATCAAACAGTAGCAAAAAGACTACCTTTATAATTATTTTCGATGAGAATCACCGAATTGAAATTGATTTTTTATTTTTACCCACGGGGTCAAGAAGGATGTGTAAACTACTATTTACGGTGAATTATATATAAATGATGTAGAGTTTAAATATAATCATAATGTCTACAAATATACATAAATGTCATAAATCATTAATAAACGTGTACGTGCATGTACATTTTCAATTGACACTTATTAAGTTTAGTTTAGTGGTACCGCAACACATTTGTAAATTAAAAAGAAATCCTCTTTGTGACATTTACAAATTTGAAGAAAGTCCGGTCAGATAAAAAGCAGATGATATAAATAAATCCAACTTTTAAAAAAATGTAATTTTTCGGTACGAGCACAAGAGGTCACGTGTTTAGTCTTATGCATGGCAATAACACAATTTTTAAACATATTTAGGTTATATTGACAATTATTTGATCAGCCAAGGCCTTCAATTGAACCACAAAAAAGGTTGTTCACATTGCCTTCGATGCGACAATGGAGACAGTTTTTATACAATTAGAAGAAAGTGTTTGTCTGCTGAACAATGACCTTTATGTAAAGTTGAGTTGGATTTAGTTTCAATAACCTGATCATACAATGTCCATTGAAGTCGCTCCCTCCCCCTAATTAAGTTACATTGTCCGTAACGGCAATTTAAATACATCACATTATGGACGATGGTGTGTGGAAAATGTAACATGCAAATATTGGGTTCAGAAGTTTATCTAATTAGACATTATCTACTAGAGAAGGTCACATATTTATAACATAGGGCCGATATATACACTGTTCGAGGAATTTTAGCGAAACTTTATCGTAGTATCACGGTATTCTATAACACATTCAATGATTTCAATTTGTTTGTTTAAAAAATAAAATCATGGGACGCAGTTGGCCTTCGGCCACTTAAAATAATTTCCTTGACAATATCTTGAAAAGACAATTTCCTTAGTCTGCTGATACCTGTCCTATTATAACAAACTGTCTATTTCAGACGAATTTTATCTGACTAATTACCAAACGAACCTGTATCACTTACTAGACAGTTTCTTACCAATTGATTACCTTTTTTGTTGCATTTGGGTAACTGCCTTTCAAATTATACTTGTAAGTTTCATACTTGTGTACTTGTGTCTATCTTTGTTTTGTTTTCAACTATCAATATTTTGGCTCTTGTCTGTTCAAGCAATAATTAATTAGATTTTCTCGCTACATGTAATAAACTGGTCGTTCGGTGACCAATTTCAATCAAATTGTGTTATTGCCATGAATAAAACTGAACTTGTAACCTCCGGATCGTCGTGATACAATGAAATACGGTATATTTAATAGAATTGCCTCTAAAATCCGATTAAATAAGTAGCACAGAGTTCCCAAGAATTTCCAATAAAAGCTGGCGCATTCTACGAAAGCGCCAATAAAGAGTTTAGCGCTGAGACAATGTGACAGCTTCTTTAATACAGGGATTTCTGATAGAGTGTGTAAGTTATTTATTTTAATTCATTTCCTATGTAAGTTCCGACCGTACGATGCATGCCATTTTAAACATAACATTTACTTATGTTAATCGTGAAGATGCAACCCATATAGCCAAGTCGTGTTATAGATGCTTGTTTACGGACTTTGCGAAATATCTGCAAAACAAAAAAACCAAACTAAATTGTCAATTATTACCAGTACTCGGATTTAAGAATATCAACTGTTGTGAGTATTATGGAATACTTTTTTACTACCTTTGTGTGTACAAGAAGATAAAAAATTCATACTGTTGCGAGCACTAAAATATTTAAGTACAAACGAATATTTAAGGATAAAATTAAATTATGATTTATCTTGATTCAACCCAAAACAGTGTACGATTTTTCAAAATAAGAGTTAGTCGCACAATTGGCAAAAAAAGGTCAAATATATATATATCGTATCTTTAAGTCTTTGACGTGACTAGTATAACATCCAATCAAGAGTAATTAACACAAACGCCATGTAAAATATTAGAATTATTTCATTAAAAGCCTACGGAGTTTATACTTTATTATACAAATTTGCATTTGTAACAAACAGCTCTGACACAGATAATTGAGAGTGAAGAAAACATGAATTATCGTGAAAAACTGAATGACGCAGTAGCTCAGTATAAAATTTTAGTCATCAATTATATTGACATCTGTTTTAAAAAGTAGGTTTGATAAGGTGGGATGCGGTCGAATAATATAATAAAGTCAAGTACATTTGACATATACGTTTGCATTCAAAGCTGTCTCCGCATTCTTACCTTTATTTGAAATAACTTTTATTTAGGGATGTCAACGAATACCCAAATTGGTATTCGGATATTCGGTCAGCCTTCCGAACGAATATCCGGATATTCGGTCGTTTTATGTACTAAATCTAATGGTATGAGACGCCTAAATACATTTCCATAGACTTACAAAAGTTTTATTATGTTTTGTTGCCAATGGATTAAATTAAAATTTCAAATCTTAACTGCGTTTTTTTATTGTTATTTTGTTTGAAAACATGCATGTACATGTACCAACGGTGCAACAGATACTTGATGCAGTTTGATAAGTAAATGTTGCAGACAAAATGCAGCAAGGACGATAGTGTCCTGGATGCTTCACGCTTTCCGCGTGCTTGGATATTCGTAAAAAATTACGGGTAATAGTTACATATAATCTTTAATCATTTAATCTAGAATACATATTTAGTGCTGTAACATTTTATTATTTTAGTATTAATATATCTTTTCATGATGTATAGACACCTAAATGTGTAAAAAGTGACCATGTCAAGTACAGCAATGAAGTTATTATTACAATATTACAAGTACATATCTCAAACAATACTCAGAAGATCTGGTAGAATTAGGACATGTTTGACCGTAAATGTCTCAAAGTTTGACAGTTCAGCGATGTGTAATGATTAACTTCCTGCAAAACAATACTGTGCTGTGGAAAAGGAAACAAACCAAAAATCATGATCTGTGCAACATTAATGTGTGTGGAAAGAGAATGTCATAAACAAACCAAGAACGATCAAGACAATTGCCATTAAATCGAGCTTTGGAAAAGGAAATGCCAGAACAATTCAGGATAAAATAGAGAGGAAGACAAAAAGATTAACAACTATCCATGAACTGTGTTTATTGATAAAATAAATGTATTGTTAAACGTTTCATCCTCGTATGTCTATAGTTTAATATTTTAGAAATCATCTGTAAGAACTGCTTTTTCTAGGAAAATCTGCCATTTGGATTTGATTGAATTGCATAGTTGGACATGTCGTGTCTATCTTACATATTTCCTGAAACGGAATATACTAGTAGTCCCTAGGTTTTACAACGGTATGAATGTCAGATTATTTTTTGATATATGGCGTAACAAACGTGTTGTTGTAAGTTTCCTCATATGGAAAATGTACGTCAAAGAGGCAACAAGGGATAGATATAATCCATGTGTTTATCAACGATTTACTGTGGTATAACAAGAGATACAAAAATAAAAATCAAGCGTGCTCAAAGAAATGTTATGCTCCTGTTTCCTGTTTCATTTCAATTTCTATCATAGCAGGAATAGTCCAACAGTCATAAATACCCCCTCGGTCTATAGGGCAAGCCGATGTTTTTTTAATGATTTTCAAGTCACGTTAGAATGAATTATTATATAATGTCTGTAATGTTATTAAGGCATCAACGGAAAAAATAGCCTCATTTATCAATATGATGTTTTATGCGGTATGATTTATTACACTTATTATAAAATCGAAAATAGTAGTGACGAAAACTGCTTTCCTCAGACAAACGAAATATATTTTTGGATATTGCAATACCATTAAACTCTAAGACTAACACTTATGTGAAAAAAAACACCATTTAAATATGGGTCCAGCCTTCAAGTAAAGATGTTCAGGGAGAAAACAGCAATATACATATGTAGTAGAAACACACCTATGTCATCTGTTAACAAGGGTCAGTTATTTCGGCAATTGGTCTATATTCAAAGATTTAGTTGTAAATCAATATTTTACTTATGATTTGCAAGGTGCGGTACAAAACTATGAATTGTTACTATGTTGTTATATTAGCTCCATCTGCAAATGGGACTCTGTTTCCTAAAAGCGGCCTATTTTGTATGCTCAATACCTGAAACCATCTATCAACTGTGTACCCTTTAAATGGTAGAAGTGGGGAATCAGTAAGAAATAACATTAGGTCAGTCGACAAAACGGACGTAAAATTATTTTCTTATTTACAACGAATCGAATTAAGTCATGATAATAATAATAAAAAATATTTTGAAGAATCGACAATGTACCATAAAACCGCGGTAAAACCGTGTGATTTACAAAGATTAAAACTTTCAAAGGCTATTTTAGATATTGCATCAATTTAAACCTGACATTCAGAATGTTGCTATTCGATGCAACGATGCACTGATCTAAAGTGACGATTGCATTTTTGTGCACATTATTTTGATTAAACAGGAACTGTTGCACATCACATTTCAATTCCAATGTTGCAATTTGATAACATACTCACCAAAGCATCCGTTCAGTGATGGTTTGGTTTAGAATTAAACTTAATACGTAAAAAGTAATAAACTGCTCGAATTTAAATATGTCATGCATTTTGTCAATTGTAATTTGTTATTTTGAATTATAAGAATTAGTAGTGTTCACGGCTGCGATAAAAAGAACACTATGTTTTTAAGAGAGAGTGAGGCAAATTGAAAGATGTTTCTTAAGCTTGCTCAAGAACACTACTGCCAAGGCACTTCTGGGAATCGAACCCTGGACCTTGCGACCCTAAGGCGAATATTCTACTTCCACGCTACGGTGGCTCCACGTTTATATAAATTTATAAATGCTGTAATCAGAATTTCATTGTTTTTGCGTTGTCATTCCCTTATAACGTTAGAGCAATTAATGACAACAATTCTTTTCTTTAAATATAGTTTTTTTTATATCAAAATTGTGTCTGCATACAATATCAGTTTTAATTTCTATCGGACGAAAACAACTACAATGTATCGCTTTTGCAGATGATTTTAAGCAGAGCAGTAAAAGGTTTAAGCTTTGTGAATGAAATGCACTCCTTATCAGACACAAATATTTGCAATATTCCATGTCATATTACCGTATGAAAGACAAAAGTAAATAGATTAAAAGTGTAAAGTACGCGTGCAAATAACAAGTCAACTCAGTGTTTTGACATGTCTATGGGAACGTCATAGTATGTAATTTAGAATTATCTGTTAAAACAGGTTATCATTTAAACAGGTTTTCATCTTTTTTTCCACAATACCACCGCGTTTCATTGACATATTGTAGGTCTCAGGGTTCTATATTTTTGAAGATTTTGTAATAAAACATTGCAGGTTATTTAAAGTTGAAACACACCTTAGATTGTATATCCTGCAAACGCACTTACTGTTTTAATATTCTAGTGCGATTGAGATTTTAAAGAGATAAGGTGTATGCTGCTCAAAAAAGCCAATAAAGATATGTTCTGGACAGTGACTGTGTCCCCGTCAGAACTAATTTCTGGTTTCTATAAAGAGGGTTATACTGTAATTATTCTTCATTAGGTTCTATGCGTTTACAACTCATTTGATCTTACAGATATTTGTGGCAAAAAGAGACACGCAATGTCGAATTTTTCATACATTAGGCATTATCTGAGACATACATTTTGTATCTCTGGAAATTTTAAATCTTTTTCCAAACTAGTTTAAGTATCAATCATACTTTGATCAATCTTTTTCCAAACAACTTTAAGTATTAATCATAGTTTTAAAGTACAAAAACCAGAAGAAATAAATCGACATGTTAGAACTCCGTTCCAACAAAATATAAATTTGGTATGTGATTATCACCATCTTTTCCAATAGTTTTGATTTTCTCAAAAGCATCGGTCAACGAATATGATAATTATTTCACTCACCAAGAGCATCCTTATATTGTCTCGGTTTTTCTTCATTGTATATTTATTATTATTCTTACTGCTGTTGTTGGTACAATTATTATCAGTAACCAAGAGCGAGCGCCGTCACTAACAGACCACAGGCACTATGTCAGATCACCTAAAATTTTTTAGCATTTCTAAGAATAACTTAGAATTTTCTCTAAGAGTAAAATCAGTGACAAAGCTATATCTCTGATTGCCATGGTACTTTGTCGTCGAATATCCTATTGCTACAGTATTGTGGACTTTAAAAGGAAAAACAATGACCAAATATGTAGATTTCGAAAACAGGCTTGAGTTAAAACAAATTATTTATTCTTTTTCCAGGAGAATATTGTAAAATTATAAAATATTTTAGAAGCTGTAATTATTCCTGCAAAACTATTTTAGTAATATTCATTTGCATGCAATCATTACTTTTTTGTCTGCACAAATGTTACTGTTGATTGTTTTTTGGAATTTATATTTCCTTTCTTTATAAAAGAAGACAAACTCCAGTTCCACATGGAAGACAGAAATTTTTTATTTCAAATTCTTAGAAATCGGAAAAGAATAACCGTACAATAGCGTGCGGCCCAGATAAAGTCTCATTTGCTTTAGAATGTATCATCTCGTGTATCTAGTACAAAGGAAACTGTAGTAACAATAAAAAACGTTTGCTGAACTGAGTGACTGTATTTCTTCTGTATCGCTGGAATTCCTTTTAAATGTAGATGTCAAAAAATGTCAAAAAAAATAAAAATAGAAATATTGATTCTACAATATATGCACTTCCAGGATAAACATTTGTTATGGACAAGTACCTTTCAAGTGTGTTACTGACAAAATTTACCTTTAAATTTCATGCAAAGTATAATGTATTACTGTTCGTGTTCAGGAAACCATAAACAATAAGCCTTTATTTCTGCCCAGAAATTGTAGCGTTATTCTGACCTTTTTTTTAAGTATATCAAACTTAATACATTAAGCAAATACATTTTTTCTCCGAAATTATCAAATAAGGAACGATAGCTGAAATGAGTTCGGACAAACACATTCCCGGGAGAGTCCGGCTATGATGGCGCATTAGCAAGAACCATTCGGCGTAATGAAAATCAACGAGGAAATGCTTAATTATCTGTGCGGATAATTTCCTATTATACGTGTAACCATTAGCTGAAGAATCCATAAAAACTGATGATTGCCTGTATTTTTTCAGCGTCTACTTATTTTCAGATATAGATCTGAAGAACTTGTTCAAGCTGTTAACTTGTTTATTCATTGCTTTATATTTGTTCTCACAAAAATGCACTGACAACTTTGCTTTAATAGCAATTTTACATTTTATTTCTTTCTTTCTAAAGTAGAACAGATAAACTTCAAAAAAGTAAGAGAAGAATATCCCTAGTCGTTACCAAGCGTAGCAATCATACCCAGAGGCAACAATCCTCTCGTACACAAGGATTAAATTAATAAGAGCTCAAATATTCTAGAACTCTTACATTTTTACAGAATATATTTTCCACAATATGAAAATAAATGCCATTTTCGTATTTCTGTTTTAAAATCAATTACTCAATTTGATTTCTCTTGATCCACTGAAATATATTTTTGCTGAGTCGACGATGTGTAATGCGTTTTGGATTTGAAAGAATAACACTGTGAACAACCAATGACGCATATTTTAAGTAAACTTGACTCTATACAAAATTGTCGTTTCCGTATCCGAATGAATATTGAAAATAATACAGAATTGCTTAGACTGCAGAAACCGCAATCTGTCAATGACACAATATATCGCTATAGGATTTCACAACCAAGATCTGTCTACAGAGGATTACAGATGCAACAATATATATTATTATACGTATAAAGTGGTATTTTCGTTCATGCATACATTCAGTAATATACAATTTGCTTCTACGCGTGTCATTTCAAATAGCAAAATTTGTTTATACCATCACGGACATTTACTTTGTCTTAACATACCACAGGATAAGATCACAAAGCAAAGCTGTTCTGACGTTTTGTATTCCCTTAGAAAGACGCTTTTAACAATTTATATCTTTGATTTTAACATATCTCACACCCATGTTCTATCGTTAATCATACCTGTCTAAACACTTGTTGCTGCAAATGACTTTCATGGTCAACTAAATGTTTCCTTTTTAATATTGTTACACACTATAAATATTGTTTTATTCAACCTTTATCGCTGATGTGCATTTTATGCCATTTTGATATCGCATGTGAAGTATATCTTACATTCAACATAATCAAATGAGATACTTTTCAGAAATTACTTAATAATGAACGTTACTTTGAAAAGGCATTGTCCCGGGATCCAGTAGATCCAGCTAAGCTACCGAAGTTGCGATTGCTGGATACGTTAAGGGATGTGCAGTCCGCGAGGAAGTATTTATTCCATCGAGGGTGCCATTACGTTGTGGCCTTGTTCAACACATGTGAATAAAATGTTAATATAGTAGTTAGTAAATAACGGAAAATGTTTTTGTTTTACAAAACTTGAGCGACGGCGAGTTTGGTTGTGATTTGTCGTCGTGTATTTGCAGGAGTCTTTATAAAATGAGATCTCCTCGTATTTATTTAATTGCCATTGTCATCACTGCCGTTCATGATCGGAAGGGATCCTGAGTCAAAATATCGACAGTGATATAAACATCAACATGCACACATGTACAGTCAATTTTATAAGATTCACCTCAGAGATTAAAATTGTTGTGCAGATACTGGTTAAGATGAAGAGTGAATGCGATGCTTATAAAATACTTTTGATAGCACTGAGCGAGAAGATGTACCAAATATTTACGAACAAAGAATGACTTATTCAACAAATTCTTTAAAATTATATCATATAGTAAGACATGTGTATGGAAAAATTATCAGCAATCTAAGCAACTACATCTAAAGGGACATACCCTACATCTACAATGTAGCAGATTATATTCTCGACACATAGATAATGTGTTCAATGGACGTAAAATAATAAATAAATGTATTTTTTACCACAAGCAATCAATAAAGAGACCTTCTCTTATAAATTATATTAATTGTACAACACCGACTCTACATAGGTTATGGAATGGTAAGTAAACGATACTGCAACATATTTTAAAACGCTGATTTTAACGATTATGACTGGAATGCATAGCTGAAACTTTTAGGTAAGTTATAATACTTCAAAATGTTCCATTATTTATGTTTTTGAGGTTAATTAGTTTGACATCAGTTATGGGGTATGTCCCTTTAAGATTACAAAAGATCGAACAAGTTCATTATACTTTGAGTGGCTGTCTATATTCCTTCGCAAAACATAGTCAAACCCCGTAAAAGAGCTTTGTTTACCCTGTAAACCGGCTTTTTAGATAAAGTTGTTGGAGAATTGCAAACCGATGCATAATTGATAAATTCTTGGCTGACATCAATATGCTTTAGAAATGGGAATATCATAAACAAGTCAAGTAATACTTAAACATTCAAACGATGTCCATTAAATGTGTTTCAAGCTAAACGTCATTTTAAAAAGCCATTTAAAACGGGATCAAGAAAGAAACAAATGGAGTGCTTTCAAGATACGCCAGAAATAAGTAACACTATTATACTTCGATGCTTCTCTTATTGACAGAAATGAAAAGATACCTTATAAATTGGTTTTATTTTGGAAGCCAAATAAGATAAAATGTTCATGTATTTACAATGTGTTCAGTAGGAATAAAACTCTTATACGGACTCATATATCTTGGTTGCTAACCTGTTAGTATTTTTTATTGAGTAAATATACTTTAATAAACGTCATTTATGAAATGTTGATTGCAGTTTTAAACTTGCACAGTAATATATTTTTAAATAGAGTTACCATCAATCATGCGTTACAGTATTTTGATATATTTATCCATTATTGGGAAAAAAGCTTTCTGTACTGCATGGCTCAGTTGCTTCATCTGAAAAAGGTCAAAACTAATAGTTATCATTGGTATTAAGCTTTTTTTATATTTAGAACTCTTTATTTCTGGTGTTATCTAATAATGTCGCAATCACAAAATGTCAATAAGGGACCTTTATACAGAAATGTCATCATTTATCATTATTATGGAACTCTTTCCAGACACTCTGTCACCTCTTTGTCACCTCCTTGTCACCTAGTTTAAGCTGGAAGCTATTACCTCTGTCCGATCCGATATTATTTTCCATATTAAATTAATTCATACTTTTTATTTTTTTGCTAAGGACCGCAACAAACTATCTTGAGATTTATAGTATAGAAAAGCCATGAACTGCACACGCTAGATATGTAATATCTCTGTAACACGTCTAGAATTACAAACTGTAGAAGCATGTTCGTAGCACAGCATTTTCAGTTAAAAGACTATATCAGTCCCTTAGGCATACAGTATCAAAACAATAGAACACGACTTGCATTCTACTAAAGCCCGTCGAAATCTTTCTTTTTGGTGAACATGGTAAAATCCTTTCCCACTTTTTATGTATTTCAACGGTTGTTTACAGTTGCCTAACCACCCGTCCAGGGATAGATAAATACTTCCATCTGCTAAAAAACTTGCCAACTTTCTCACATAAAAATCAGGTCGTTATCAGAGCTCGACCCCATGGCCCTTAAGTTTAATTTTTCAAGTCAGCAGTCTTTACCAGAGTTAGGGTCAATTTTAATGAATTGCACAGCTCAATATGCAGCCGTGATTGAATTAAGAACTTAGATATAATCGTATGCTGTTGACTTGCATCTGCTATATCGAACACCTATCCTGTAGAGATAGCTGCTATTATTGAAGAAAGCGGTCTGAAACACGCAGACGTACAAAACAAGACAGGTCACAATGATGCAGTGTACATTTACTTCACTGTTCACATTAAATCACAGACTATGATTATCTTTATATAGATTGATTCATTTTATCTATGTTTGGCGATGTTTCGCTACGGCTCAAGATTGGGCTGCCGACAAATTCAAATGTCTAGCACTTACAACAAATACAAGTTCAAACATAAAGCAATCATGAAGCAAGAACAAAGTCAACATAAAGCAACAGCATGTCAAAATCATAAATCCACAACAAAAATATCTTGACAATGATATTGCAGTTTTCTTAATGAAAACGTCTATGCATGATGTTTTCACTTTAATCCTGTTCATTGTTAAGAAATCCTATTGCAACTTGTAGCATATTAGTTTCTGCATTATTCTGCCTAGAACCTTTATTTGATACCATGTATTTTGTATTTTGCAGATTTAAGTAATTTTATCTGAATAAACATGTCTTAACTTTGAACTGGCGGCCATTTGTCGCAAAGCGTTATCGGTCGTTTTTGCCAGATCCTGTCAAATTTGTTAACAAAAACATGACCATAATCTGTACAGACAAAACTTCTGACTGATGCAATTCACTGCATAGACAAAAATCTAGTTCACTATGATTATGTACAGAAATAAAATACTATATGTACAGATCTTATGTCTGATTCTGCGTCTGTGTCTACTCTGTACAGAAAACAGAAATTCTGTATGCATTCTGCCTAAAGTTGGTACAGATTCTTCACAGAATTGGCTCAGAGTTTTCGTACAGGTTCTTTACTGAAATTGAGACTGAAACGTACATTTGCATTTATTTGTAAAATTTTGGTTCGATCCCGACTTTATTGCCGGTTATATATTTTCCATCAATAAAAACATTAAAACGCCGTCACATTCTGAAGGAATATGCAAAATAAGTGTGGTGTGTTTGAATAAGGTATGACAAAAAAAATCTATAATGCAAAAACGTGATACCGCAACTGTTTCGAGTGAAATGTATTCGACTTAAAGTAGTTCTGCGACTTTTTAGAAGTGACTTTGTATGGTAAAGATCTAGGCTACTGCACTAATTTCTAAGCAAATATGTTGGAAGAGCACGTGAAGAGCATACTGGCAAGAGACTGGCTAGTTAAAAAATATCTAAGTTTCTTTTAAATATTTTTAACGTTCTGAATCAATTTAATGAGTTTTCATAGAAAATCAGCGATGACTTGCGGCGAAATTTAATAAACAGCTAAGATGTTTATGCCAGTTTTGATTACAAAGTAGGGAAATATTCAAGGTTGTATGACCTCTATCTGCAATAAATGAGTCGATTTCTGAAATACCGCATTTAGGCAAAGTTTTGCCGACCTATGAGAATAAATTGCTGATTGACACAAGCATTTTAGGTCAACTATTAAATGAAAATTCTTAGATTTAAAGGCTAGAATAATATTTTTAACAAATCATCATGAACATTGGGGCAAACCTTGATGAGCTGTGAGTCAAGCTGACACTATTAATTTTCAGTCATCAGACAGTAAAGGGGATTTGGAGTGCCAGGGGGTGGTGTGGAGGCAGTATTGAGGGGATGGGGCAGTTTAATAATTCATGTTTTTTTTCTACGCTGTGTGGTATCGTCTAAGATTACTATTATGTCTTCTAATAAAGAATTCTAACATGACTCACGATTTTGTCTCTATATACAAAGAGTAGAAAAATTATGTTAACCATAAACAACGCGGGAAACGATATGCTGTAAACATGACGTCATATTGCGCCGCATGACGTTAAATGAGCGTTCGCGTAGAAAATAACGTTTTGCATTTATTCACCTTTTGTAATATCTGGTAATTTTAGAATCGAAATAACATCCTTTTCAGCGTTGTTATCGTCTAATAAACAATAATTTGTCGTACTGATGCGCAGTTATAAACCACTCAGGCCTTCGGCCTTCGTGGCTAATTACTGCGTATCAGTACTCCAAATCATTGTTTATTAAACGACTAACATCGCTGGAACGGATGTTATTTCATAAATAGTAGACATCAAGTCATGCCCATTGAGATTTATGCTTTTGAGAAAGGAAAGCGTATACGTTACCAAAAGAAACATGGCTATAATATAAAATGAGTTGCGCTTTCCACGGTTTTTCATTGTTAAATCTCCAACTAGACGATGTATTTTTTCCATTTGAAATTGCTATAGCGATGTACCATTAAAGATTTGGAAAAACACTGTTCCCATACAAATTGGGAAGGTGATAGCAAAAACGAAAAGGAAATAGCGTGCGTTTTCAATGACACAAACTAGGTTAATATGTTAATTGTGCATTTGAATATTAGAAGAAGAGAGCTTTAGAGGTATGTTTTAATTGTAATTTATCTTGCCTATGAATACTAAACTTAAATGGAATACCCTTCAGAAAATTCAATTTATAACTTGCGCTTATCTTTTTTAATACTTTACGCCAACAAATTGTCACGTACAAATTGTTTTCACTATCTTCTCGAAGCTTTCCGTGAAATTTAGAAAATATGAATTCGTTTTCTTTTTCTTACTTACTAGTTTAAGAGAGAATCAGTTCGACTTTGCGAAGATTATTTGGTATATTGCAACACATCTACATGACTTTTTTGTATAAATACAATCAACACGAATCACATGTAATTAAACAAACTAGGTACAACTAGATTAAGTACATATATTTAGAAAAAGAAAAAAGATTAAAAACTGTCTGGCAAAACAAAAATGAAGATATTTTATAGACCCCAGCCGATTTCATAAATATATATTCATTGCTGCCGGCAAACTTGTTGTCGTTACAAATGAAGGACAATCCTTAATGTGTCCCTAATGGGAAAAGTTTCTTTGAGCTTTACAGGAATCTTCGAGTCTTAAGTATTAAAAAGTGCTTTACTGAATGTTATCAAATCGATTTGAGGAGTCAAATTTTGAGTATGAAAATTGCCAACTTGGCTACCTGCATTTCGTCTATTAATGAATCATGTTATAGAACTAATTAATTTAATTACCGGTTATGTTTCTTATAATATACATATGCCAAGCTAAAAAGGTTTAAGCTTGTATTAGTTATCAAAAGAAAAATATAAGTATTTGAAACTTTTTTGAGTTACATGTACATACTTGTACACATTAAAAATTACTTCCAATAGATGTAGAGGTCATATCTATAAAGGAGGTGTATGCAGTATAACGTACCGCGTGTATAGTGCAATGGAAAAGAGAAATAATATGTGTAGACTAAATCTAAGAATCTGTGTACACTAAAATGTATGAATATTTGTGTAGACTAATGTGTAAGAATTTGTGTAGAATAAAATATAAGGATATTTTTTCTGACAAACAGATATGTACAAATAGCCTACTCACAAAAAATTATGGTGTTTCAATGACATCCTTATAAAACATATCACAGAGTAATTGTAACAAAACTTATAATGTATTCAAGTCTTGTTGACGAAACATTCACCCTTAACTTAGCAAAGGGATACGATTACACTAAGTAACTACAAAATAAATATATTTCAAAGGAAAACATGATATAATACCTTCCTACTCTTGAGGGATGAAACATCTCCTTTTCTCTAAACCTAATTATGCTTTAAAAAGCGATATTATTTTTAATTTATTACTCTATTTTCTAAGCCTAGGGCAAACTTCGTATAACAACAGCAAAAACTGATGTCTCATTTAATTCATTACATAACACTCTTGTTTTTGTCATTGCGTTCCATGAACCATATCCATAAAGCATCTTAGCAAAGAATCTCTGTCAATCTTTTTTCCTTAAATTATAGATTCTCCTTCAGCTGTTTTCTTCCACTTAATTGTTGTGGTGATCAATGGGTTGTTTTTATTATGACTCTACAGTCTGCACTCTAATAATTATGCATGAAAATAATTTAAAGAGAACTATCGGCAGGAAGTTGTTTTCTTTACTAAAGTGCAAAATAATTGACTTAGGTTTTACTAAGATTGCTTAAACAGCTATGGCCTAAGTAGTTGATAATAAGACATTTTCGTGATGCATCTAACCGAAAGCAACATCCGATGATATCAAATAAAAGTCTTTTTGCACTTTTCTGTCACATGCCAAGTTTTTAAATCGTTAAGTGGTTTATTATAGTCAATTGTTACATCTCTAATAAAATCAGAGATTCGTTTTAAATCGGTACATTTTACACATTGTTGACCATAATTACATTTTCCGTTTCTCAATACAGAGACAGGCAATGATTGACGAAAAATTATGCAAATATCTTTAATTCATATTCATATTATTCCGGTAGACTACGTGTCAACAAAGAAATTGGAAATAGAAATGAATAAATACATATGACCATGTGCGTCCTGGGGATAAGTAGATTACATTATAATCGCCTGGTGGGATCTCAACATAATCTAAACTTTGTGTTAGTTACGAGCTCGTATAACCCTTTGTCTGCACCCTATGTCTGCACCATATGACTGCAATAATTGACAGACACTTCACGACAAGTAGTATTTCAACGAATTGCTAAAGTACAAATAAGTGCAAGTTGTGCAGTGTCAACGCTTTTCTAAAGGTTCTATATATATATTAATAAGTATTCTTCTCTAATGATGAACAACGGTATATAGTACGTGTCCCTCCTAGCACCGATGGTTATGTAAACTGTCATCCTGTAAATAGTTGATATACTGTTGAAACGGGCGCTGGCCTCCAAAAAAGCAATCTGTAAATGAGCTCCAATATCAATTGATTATGAAATATATTTGGAGGTTCAGTTTATGTTTTACGCCAATAGACAATCATGTCTTTATTTGTGAGTATTTATCTAAAAGTTTACCTAAGATGAAAATAGCCAAGCTAAGGGTGAATGGTGTAGATATTGGACTAGGAGCACATTTGTTTGACGGCCAGCATAATTAGGATTGTATCTGGAGAGGGGTCATGGAAGACTAAGGTTCGATCGGCACAACCCGGTTTTGATCCGAAGATACGAACATTTCGGGTAAATGAACTCAAAGCAGAAACCTCGGATTCAACAGTCTACTATAGTTTTTGTAAGTTCTGTGCTCTGTTATCATTTCGTTTATGTTTATTTATTTGGTGCAATTGTCTTTACTTGTTACACTTTACGAAATCATCTACACTGAATTTGATATTGAAAACTGTAGGGTGTACCTGTTGCCTTCGTGTCCCTCTTCATTGAGGGGGGGGGGGGGTCTAGTTGCTGCCGGATGCTGTGCCTGATGGGGTTTTGGTATTGTATATTGTTTCTTAAATTGTATGTCTCGCCAGAAACAAAATGCATTCTTTTTTCCTACAGTTTACCATATGATTTTCATATTTCAGCTGAGACCGCTTAGAGGTGTCACCATACAAAAGTACAACTAACCCACAATTGAAAATTAGTCTGTTCTTCACAACACTACATCGCATTTATTGAGTAAAAACCAGTAATAAGGTGGTAAAGTAACTGACAAGGCAACAACTTGTCTTATTAAAGTTCTCGCTGATTTCTCATTATTGTAAACAAATGAGACGCTTTCCTTTGGCCCTAGAACTTCTGGATTAAATCACTGTCTGTCATTTTCCCAGATCCTTTTATAATACGACAAGGGCCTATGTAATACCTCTTTAATTATTACTCAACAATGCACAACAACGTTGTTATGCTGCAATTAAAAGAGAAATGGACTGATTTGAAACGAGATTCAAATAGCTTAGTACATGAAGTTCAACAGAAACATCTTACGTCTGTGATCTAAAATGTCAAAACTTTCAGGTCAGTTTTTTAATATCTAGCTTTTGATGGACTAGGAAAGTTATCTAGACGATTTTATATAAAGTATATCTAAATTTTGGGGAAGCCTTGCTTTTATCTAATGTTATTCCATCCTTTATATTCAGTAATATAGGAATCTTAGGTTTAAGTGACCGCACAGCCAATTAAGGATCTGTATTGTTGTAAATACTAAAAAGACTGTCTCACAACAAATGCTTGTTTCGGCGATCTTCTCTACGGCAAAACCTTCAACAACTTTTGTATATAGGAAAACATCACATATTAAGCAGACACAGAGTCTCAAAATGTATGTATTTTTGTAGCATTTAATTAAGATAAAGTGCGTCAATGTTTTGTGTCTGTAACGGGAAATGAAATTATATTCATGATAACATGCTATTGTTGCATGAGATTATGGGGTTGCAGTAATACGTCAGCCTTCGGAACAACCATATTCAAAGTGATTTAAATATTGCTTCTACTTTTATGACAGAGAGGTCGTAATGTTTTATGATTTATATAACTTATGCTTATGAATCAGTATTTTGTATAAGTATGTCAAAGCTAGGACGTACATTGTAAGATGCTAATATTGGAACATACTTGGCTGCTATTTTAAAACTAAGTCTTTGTAAAACAAAGTTTACCACCTAAATTCATGCGGCATATACTTTAGAACTATCGTTTATGCTTTTTTTATATTTAGGAATAGAACTTTGAGTAGGGATACAATCTACCATCAGTTATGACCTGGACAGTAGAAGACGCACGTTTAGTAAGCGAAAATCACAAAAAAGCGAAATCGACGTGTAAATTATTCATTTGATGCAATGCAGCATGAAATTTGAAGAAGAAAATCAACAAAAATCAACACTGAAATAGAAATTTATCTTAAAAAGGATTAATCAACATATTTCCATAAAACAGTTTGCTTGTAAAATTCTTTTTAAACATGTAATATTATACCCAGCAATCATTTTAATGCATATGAACTCTGACGTTATGAGCAATTCTCTCCGAAAATCAAATCGTCTTTGATTAAGTAGGGCACCACATTCGAATATCTTCAATTGAATTCCTTTGCACCATTGTTATTATATCTGATTTTTGGGAGGGCTTTCAAAGTTATAACGATATGAAAGTGATGAAGTGTCGTTGTAAAAACATGTCATACTTAACGTGGCATTTTCACATCTAGCAGATTATCTTCTCCTTTCAGAAATTATGTGTTCAATGAATGTTATCTGATTAATAAATACCATTTTGAAGAATAACCTTTATCGAAAAATGCTTCGTTTTGCCGCAGATGGTCAACATAGAGGCCTTTTATAATAAATCGCTATCCACCCATTAATTGTACAACAACAACTTTACACAGAGTATTTAATGGCTTGCGGTACTGCAGCATATTTTGTAACGCTGATTTTATCGATAATGACTGGAAACTTTTAATAATACATACAAATACTCTATTATTTACGATTTTAAGTAATCTGGTTTGATATCGGTTGTAGGCAGTGTCTCTTTAATGGTTGTCACACACAAATAAATGCACCCCAACAAATTGCACGGGTCTTTCCTGTATTCGACACGAGACTATTTTATGGCTGATAACTATGATGGCTAAGTCAGCTCTTTCATGTATATGTGCAAAGTTGCTTCTTATCTGATTGTTTTATCTCGAATATCGAGATTTAGTTGATTTTTTACTAAGCATAAAGTATAGCATACGTCGTCAAAGGTCACAAATTACTCTCAACTACATCTTTTCATCTAAACCCGATATAAATTATCATTATATAGCTTCCCTATAAATGTGTCCAAAGACAGTTATTTTATGCAGAATTATGGGTGACATGGCAACCAAAAAATAAACTAGAGGTCTAATTAATAGTTTTACTGAAATGTCTTTGAAGACCCTAATCGAAGTTCTGGCATTAGCACCGTGGTCGTGTAATTTTCTCTATATAAATTATCTAAAACATGTTTAAGAAGGCATCGGTCAGGAACTACTTGTCCTTTAAAATATGTTCATAAAATTGTGTCCTTTGATGACCTCTAGGCAAATGCGTTCAGCCGTGATGATTTGTCAAAGAGGTCACCAGGGAAACATCTTTAAAATTCTTCTCCACTAATACTGACAATCCTATCTAAATATGATTTTAAAGCAATGGATCTGAGGACACCCTGTCGGAAAGTTGTTTAAGCTTATAGAATTTGTTAAAGAGCATCTATTAGTCGCTTGGGATGGGACTTAACTGTAAGTAATGTTTATATAAAAAACTTTGTAAAAACAACATAATCTTATTAACAAGCTAGCTTGAGCAGTGTTTAATGTTTATAGCTTCACGATCTCGTGCACGCTCTATACACTGTAACTATCTAGCCTTGATTCCCCTTATTTAGCAGATTATTATCTAGATTCAAGTAAGTAATCCGATATTGAATGATGTAAATAATTTTCTTTACTCTAAAAGTAATATTTCATTAAAGTAGATAACTAGTATCAACTTAAATTCTTTGGTCTACCCTTGTACGTTTGCTAGTCATATTAGACAAAGAAACAGGAGTTGAGGCTCGTATATTGCATAGAACTACTAAATGTGATTACTGAAATCTGTTCTTCAGATTTAATTCAAATATCAGCAAATGCTTCCAGTAGCATGTACAGCTCATAGGCGTCAAGCTATATCATAATACGACAAAGTTTCATAGGAGTCTAGTTCATAATGACATGCTTCATTAAGTAAAGAATAAAACAATGCTGAACAATTTGAAAATCAAATATTGGGCGACTTAACAATTTTCATGAAATATCCTGACGGCATCCATGTATATAATCTTACTTTTTATTATGTTATTATATGCGCACATATTTAGATGGTAATTCTTATAGACATGCACATTATGTAGGATTTTATTTTCTTTGTTACATTTTAATATACTATTCACTATTACCTCGAGCTAAATGTTTACAAAGATTGAATTTAAATAAATAAATGCTATAGTACTCCATTCATAATATGTAAACATACGAAAAAAGAGATAAATATTTACAGGTGTACAGTATATATAAAGTTTTCTTTACATCTTTGCAAAGATATTATGTGAATATGTGACATATTGACAGAAAATCACAATTAAAGATACCAAAGAGATAAGTGTAAAATGCTTATGCATTCAGTTGTTTTTTTATACCTTTTTAGCTAAATCTCATAATGCTTTACGAAGTCACTAAAGCACGAGAATATTCCACAATGGAAAATTAACTTTAAACTGATATCACTAAAATGTCAACAATGTTTCAGCATATTAAGTTGATATCTAAATGTACTGAAGTTTGTTTTTGTTCCAATAACATTCAAACCCAGGGCCATATCCATATAACACATAGACAAAGCATGGTCTACTCTTTACTTCTTAACTCAAAATTTTGCTGTATTTACATTATGGGTTTCCCTCGTAATATTTCAGACGACAGGAAAATATGTTGAATACTAATTAAGATTGTTATAATTACCCGATTTAGTTGAAAAGACGATCTTTTTGTCATGCATTAAACCAGAAAGAACACATAATGTCATCAAAGGACAGCTATTTTGCACATATGTCTCACCTTCCAAGCTCTTTAATGATGAAGTGGCTGAAAGATTTTGTCAATGAAGACTCTTTCATAAAAAGAGCAATTCTATTTTAGGCTGTTTGGACCATAATTACATTTTCCATTTCTCAATACAAAGACAGGCAAGGACGGAACATTATGTAAATATCTTTATTTCGTATTCATTTCATTCCCGCAGACATCATGCCAACAAAGAAAAAGGAAATAAAGATGAATTAGTACAAATGACCATATATGTCTTCGGAAAAGAACATGTAAAAACAAGTTTCAATTCAAAATATAGCCGCTTAACTGGATCTCCAAGTTATTCAAAGTTCCTTTTATAAAATGTGGTTGTATCGGCACACAATTGACCCTTTTTAGCAATTAAATCATTTTTTCAAACTTCTTTCATTTTTTCTTTCTAAATTGTACGTACCGCAATAGTATGAATACTGAACTTTTTTGGAGCAACAAAGTTTGTATGATACTGTTTATTTTGTTTGACATATTGACATGATGTCATGTAAAGAATTTTCCGAAAATTAGCTGTCAATACAAACTTTATGACCGTTATAAAGTAAATTTGAACGTATACGAAGCATTAATGTTTACCTTTTAGTTGACAGTCAAGCCTATGTACTCCAGTGCTATTAGCTACAAGTTTGCGTTAAGTCTAAAAATGTCAATTAGGGAAGCAGTCAATGTTCTAAAATATTTGACTAAAATACTGATTGCGCTGCTGATGGGTGCTCATCAAAATGGTAGCATCATGTTTTGGACGTTATCATGGTACAAACATGGTTTTAAACTCACATTTACCAATATTTCAGATTACTACCGTTCTAATG
>JAFMSR010000014.1:17724875-17732375 GCA_022818135.1 Saxidomus purpurata
GGACACTATTTAAAACGCTCACGCTTTGACCTACCGCGTTGAATACACTAATAGGCTTCATTTATCCGGGATTCGTGGGGTAAAAGTAAACTCCCACCCTTTATTGTTATTTTTCCTCTGCAACTAGTTATAGCACCATTATGAAATACGTTAAGAAGGATCCGCATGCAAAATTTCAGCGGCACGGGAATATTTGCCTTTGGACAAAATATTCGGAATCTAGTTTTCTTTCATATTTTAAACAAACAGTAATTTAAAGTCAATATGCAAAACTTGATTTAATTTTCACGGGCTGTAAATTATCCATATTTGAAAACAAATTTATATAGTCTTTCGGTATATTTTTTATCTTGCGAAATAGTTTATGCCCTTTTTTCACAATATGCTTTTGCCATAAGGTATCGCCAAAATAAAAGAAAATAATATGTTCGTATTGCTGATGTTTTGCAATGGTCTTTCAAAGACAGAAATGTGAGACATGTGGCCACAGGGCTCCTGACAGACCTGTGTATTCACAGTAGGGGTCTTAAATGATAGACTAGCTTTTGTTTTTCATAACCAGCTACTGTATAGCTTCTATTACAGTAACAGTAGATAAAAGTGTATAAATGCTTGTGTACAAAATTTAAAAAAAATGACGAATGAGAATGAAGAAAATTATTATTTTACTTATTATTTTCAATAGAATCTGAGCGTATTTAACACATGTGGTGTTTAGTACATTGTCAACGTAATACCATAAAGGTATGCACTGAGTAAATAATTCACTGAAATAAGTTACTTTTGCTACAGACTGAGAAAGTGTACAATGTTTCTGTTCCACTAACAAATTATTCAGTTCAGTCAAAGAGAACACTATACTGTTTAAGCTTAAGTTTAACAGCATATAGTTTGTTGTCAGAACTTAAATAATTATTTAAGAACGTTTAACTGTCACACAATTCTCAAGAGTGACAATTGGTTTTCTGCAAATAAAATATGGGGGGGGGGGGAGGGAGCACTGATCAAAGAGATTTTAATTGCCTTTAAAGAGAGTGACAAAAATGCTGATTTTATATTGTTTACAATCAATAATTGTCGAGTATTGTAACTGATATTCATGTAACGTAAAGTACAATTTGTCCGGATACTAAAACATACAAGTCAAATGTTTGAACGCCGCCAAATAGAGTGGGGGTAAGTAATAATGTAGTAATGTTGCATTTAATGTATGGTGATTAACCAAACCTAATCTTTTTGCACTCTAATTTTGTATATGGCTGACCATTTGTTAATGTGTAATGCTAAAAAAGATGATTCTACGTCAAGTATATAGGCATTGTTTCCTCTGTATGAATTATCAAATCATTGAAATAATATTTTTTATTATTTTTAATTTTTTAACTTTAGAATTCTTACATATAAATTTGCTTCAATTTATATTATTCTTGTACGAAAGAAAAAATATTTCCAAGATATAAATTAATTTGTTCCTACTATATAAATAAAGTTAATTCCACTCCGGCGAGGATTCGATCTCTGATCTCCCGCGTGCCAAGCGGGGATACATATCATTGCGCTATCGAGGCATTGAGTTTCAGAACGTATAACTTCGTTATTCACCAATACAGACGTTTGTTTCGGAATGGCGGTACAAATTTATGTAAACAAACGAATTTAACTTCCCAGACACTTTAAATAAGAAGTGGACACATCATAAACTTGGTAGTTTCGTAAAGTATATTCAAATATCTGTTAGTAGTCATTCGTTTAAAATCGGCTATTTCCGTAAAATTTAGACTGGTTCGCGATCTCAAATCAAAAGACCGCTTGTTACAAAAGAACACACTGTGAAATCAATCTACAGTCTAAAAGTAGTTACGTCACCCCATGGAAATTTTACTTACTGCATTCCAATATACACGCCACCTCCAGGCGGCGTGTAATGAAACAATTAACATTTTTGTCATACTTACTTTGTAGAGTTCGTGCATTACATTAATTAATTGATTTTTTATAACTTCTTTTAGTGAGATTATTTTATTGACTTGAATTTGCTTTTAGGTGTATTGAAGTGTTTGCTTATAGTGCTATAAACCCAAAATTATCTGTAAGTATCTAAGGATCGAGAAATTGCTCGTTAAAAGGAAATAACCCTGTATTCATTTTTTTATTCGCTATTTGTTTGTGTTTTTCCTGCGCATCCATATGATTTGCCCTTCATTTTCTTGATCGGGACTCTGTTTGCGTAGTCGTAAGGATGAGTTTCTGTTGACTGTTTCTCCCTACCGAGATCCAGTTGCTGCTACGAGTCATTGGGTAACAAAAATAACTTGATCAGTTTCTTAACACCTAAAAACGAATGCAGTTGAGCTGCAATCCAAGTTGTAAAACAGCTATAGAGAAAATAAAGCCAAAGGGTTATGACGCCACATAAGTTGCACCGTTTTTTCTCACAGGCTCTCAAGTTTGGTTCAATTTCAACAGTGTAAGAGATTACTGATTGGGGAAAAATCTCATGAAAACCCTAAAACATAATTTATTATCTTTTAAGGAAATAATTATTTATAGATTAAGCTTGCTTAAAAAGTCACTATGTAACAGTCATTAAAACATTATGGGGAAACATTATCAGGAAAACGAGAGAGTACTTATCGACAAGGCAACAAAATGTCGCTAAATCACTTTTATTTTCTCATTAATCTCTCAGAAAGATGATTATTTTTGTGTTAGCTAAAATTTCGTGCAAATTAAATAACAATATATCACTTACTCGAAAAATTTAGGACTAGGAGGGCGTCAATATTAATAAAATGTTTTAAGAGAATCAACGTAAAAGGTCTACGGATTTCGTTTAAAAAATTGCGTATGTAAATTTTCTTGCTACAAAACCTGACATTGTATAGTCATGGTCGGTCATTCTGGCATATTTGGTCCTGATGGCTAATTAATGTCATTCTTGCATATTAGGTCCTCTCGGCTTTAACTAGACGGAGTGTATCAGTCCTGACTGCTTCTATTGGACGAGGCGCCCAACTAATTAAAATCAGGTAAATTTTGATAGTTTTCCGCACTGATTTCATATGAGTGCCAGTAAATTGCTCTTGGCAATGCTTAGCCTAGTATTTCTCGCCCTCCACAGACCAATTAGTCAAAATCATGTTGTACTTGACATTTTTGGAAACCCTAGCTTACTTTAAAACTGACAGTGTTTAGATAGATTGCCTATTCCTGAATACTAGAGCATTAATTTCAGAGAATAACGTATGCTTAATGCATGTTGTTATTAATTACCTTTTTTGAAATATTTCTATTTACACAAAAAAGGCGACAGATAAATTGTAAAGAAGAAATGAATTAAAGCTATACATTGTAATTAAGAGGCACCAGAAAATAGTAGGCGGAATAAGCAGTATGAATATATTTGAAGGAGTTTGGAAATGCCTCTTCATATGAACAAAATAGCAATTATACAAAATAATAATGCAGGTTTAAGAATGTTTACAAAACAGTTGACATGAGAATTTTAAAATACATTGTAATGTTATACCACAATTTTAGGTAAAAAGATTTTCAAAATAAAATAACAATATATCACTTTTTGTTAAGGCACCAATACCAGCAAAATATAACACTGCAAAAATGTTGAATAATTGTTAAAAGACATTTTGTATAAAAATTGGCATTTGAAAAACATCTTTCTAGAAAACCTGACATTACTGTATTCCGCCGTTCAAACGTTTTCGCTTTCACTAGACGACGTGTTCGTCTGTGCATCCGACTGATTAAGATAAGCTCATTATTGATATACACTTTCAGACTTTGTTATTGCCTGTTTACTGTCTTATTGCTTGTGACAATTTCTTCAGAGTACTAACAATAACAGCGATAGGTTGCCAACCAAAGTGGAAAAATACCATTTACAACGAAGCACTGTGGTTTATAGAAACAGATATAAATCAGAACCATGACTTAGATCTAATTAAATTGAATGTATGTCAATTAATTGTGATGGAGAATAGAAAATCTTCATTATTATTAATATAGCAGTCATACAGAATAATTATGCATGAGTAAAATGTTTTTTAGTTCTTACAGAGGATTTGACGGAAACTCAGGAACCGTATTTCTAGAAATATATACAGTAATTAGAAAGATAAAAGTAAAATGGTTATTTTTATGTCTTTAGTAAACGAGTTTCACCGTAGTGTAGTAGACATATTCTGAGTAAATTATAGGCATGCTATTTACATTAGTCATATGCACAGGTACTCAAAAATTGGAGAAATAGAGGCTCGTAACCACTTCTTTAATTCTATACATAATACGACCTTTAAATTTCAATTTTTGTGACATTTTGGCTTAATGCTGAACCCAGGTTTATAAGTCCTGTAAGTCCTATAGTTTTGCTATCTCAAAAACAGGTCGGTATTTTCTTATTCCGAATTTCTACCGTCCAGCATGACACAGCGTAGACGGCCGTCGTTAAAAAGTTGCTATCGGCGAGCGTTATTAAAACCGTTCAGCAGACTGTGTCCGATAAATCACATGTCTGGCCAATATTACAGATTGAATAAAGCCTGCCTGAATAGATGAATGTCCTCTATGTGCCCAGACAAAGCGAATTGCCGAATAGTTAAGGTTTGTTACAAAAATTATGTGTGTAATATTTTGCTTTTGCTGACCTTGATTTTCGGTTTTAAAGTTTTTCTTATACATGTACATTTCTCGTTCTATGTACAAGGACCCCCGGTTGGATCAAATTCATCCCAAGGTCATGGTTTGAATGCACTTGGAAGAGGACTAATACGCAATGCTACAAAATATCTAAGCTCTAAATCTTGTATATGAATTTTTTTCTATTGGTATTTTGACACCTTTTGTAAATGGTCCTTAACAGACCATTTCTATGGTTTAGTAGCTGTTTAAAGTAATTACGGACGTCAGAAGGACGACATATATCCTATGATCATAATAGTTCAACATGAGCATTTCTCTGAGGTGATCTAACAAGAAAAACGGGTGTTTTTTTTTTATTATCAATTGTTAATAAGAATTACTGCGGTGGTTTAATTTTGTACCATTAAAGGAAGTCTTGCCTTTTAAAATGCTCATTCAATCCCGCTGCTACGAGTCATTGGGTAACAAAAATAACTTGATCAGTTTCTTAACACCTAAAAACGAATGCAGTTGAGCTGCAATCCAAGTTGTAAAACAGCCATAGAGAAAATAAAGCCAAAGTAATTTCAATCAAGGGTTATGACGCCACATAAGTTGCACCGTTTTTTCTCACAGGCTTTCAAGTTTGGTTCAATTTCAACAGTGTGTGAGATTACCTCAGAATCTGCCAGGTCAATTTCATAAATTCTCCGAGGCACTTCAAAAGGTGAAGAATTGCATTAAATTTTAACTGCTATGCTCGCTTCCTTGACATGTCCTGCAGCTTTACAACACCGTATATTCCCAATAATGTAACATTTGTCCAAATCAGATCATGCATCAGTTAAACTTTTTCACAGGAACTTTATTTAATGTTGATTTTCTAATTTCGCTGTAGGCTTTTCTCACAACTTTGCGAAATATTTCCGAACTGCAATCACTTTCACTTCCATCTAAATTTATTTAGCATCTATTGTATGTAAACGTACAGTTTGAAAATTCGAACTCAAATCTTTTGCTTTACATGTAATTTTTATTTATTTTATTTTGCATACTGTATGTTTATTTTGTGACACAATTTGTTTAAATATAATTTTGACTTATTTGTACCGAAAACAAGTTTTTTTTATTTGCAGTACCAGATTTCAGACAAATCGACGATTTCCCCATCTATTACCCGTGCCAAGTCAGCTTGTTTTCCTTAGACAATGACCGTAGGATAGGCATTATCGGTTGAAAATAATGAATAGTTATTGTTTTTGGCAAGCCAATGAGTCAAATTAACACCCGGCTTATAAAAAAAGCATGCTCCAAGAATTCCACTAACTGTTTTTCAATATACTTAAAAAACCAGCCATATTTTCACAAATTAACACTGAACGAACAATAAAAAGCAATACCATGCAAATGAAAAAATAATCAAAGGGCAATATCTCCATGAAAACATGCGGTGAATTCGATTTACTTGATATTATAGCAAGGCATTCAAAACGTTCAAGCAAATCATTAATATCGAGATATTTAAACAAGTCACTTTTTAAAATATTACTGCGCCGGGAATATATAATATGTGATCAATATTAATACAGATTTCTTCAAGAAGAAAGTTCAACTTTGATTATTTGCGTTTAACTTTGATTATTTGCGTTTCTAATTAACTCCGTCACTAATTATCAACCTCAAACATACTGGTATTTTGCGCATCTCGCCTGAAGAGTAAGCAGTTTATGAGGTTCAACTAAATTCACGTTGACTCAGTGGTTCCTAAGAAATAGCCGGGACAATAATGCATAAATGTGCTTTTTATACTATTTTTACCTATCGCGAAATGGCCACAATTCAGTGTGAAAGATTGACGAATGCCCCCGAGGTATGGTTCTTGTGCATTGCACTAATATTCATTGCCAAAAGTACCCATATTTAAAGTTTGGTATAAATCAATGCATAACTACTCAAGGTGATCTGACATTAGACTTGAGGAAATAATTCGCAAATAAGGCAATAGTGGGTTATGGTTATTGGGCACTGTAAATTCTTTTAATGTCCTCTCTCACTGTATACAATCTGAACGAATTTCCTTCAGCACATTAAGAGTGAAAATGACGGGGGATAATTAAAAATGGTTAGGGTTCATGTACACTGTATTTCCCCTTATCCTGCTCTCTTATTGTGTTGTTCCATCACTATTTGAAGTGTCAAATAATTTCCTTTAAAACATTTGCAGTTATGCTCCGGACAAGAAAATTTAATAAAGGTAGGTCATTAAAAAATCGCAATATAAGAAAATGTAACAAAGGGGGTAATTACACATGGTAGAGTTATTGTTTTTGGACACTGCACTTCCCAACAATGTCCTCTGTCTTGACAAGAAAATGTAATATTGGGGGGATGAATAAACAATTAGTCAAGGTAGAGTTATGGATCTTGTACACGATCTTTAAATACGTTAGCAGTTATGCTCCGAACAATTAGATAAAAAAGGGAGATAATTAAAAATGAAGCTATATATGGTTATGGTCCTTAGGCACTGCACTTCCCTTAAATGTCTTCTCTCATTGTATGCACTTTGAACGTATTCCCTTCTCCTTTAGAGCTAGACTGCGGACAAGAAAATGTAACAATGGGGGTAATCAAAAAATGTATGAATTAAGGGTTATGGTAGTTGTATACTGCATTTCCTCTTATTGTGCTCTATCACTGGATGAAGTTTCAAGAAATTCCCTTTATCATTTTGAAGCTATGCTCCAGACAAGGAAGCCGCATTAAGTTCTTTCGGGGCATCAGATATCATCAAACTGGGATATGCTTGCAATATGCGAATGTCCTCTTGTTACGAAGTCTTTGAATTTCCAACCAGTGGTT